>CAEGAD010067272.1:0-123569 GCA_903067055.1 Poeciliopsis paucimaculata
ATATATCGATAGATAGATAGATAGATAGATAGATAGATAGATAGATAGATAGATAGATAGATAGATAGATAGATAGATAGATAGATTTATATATTTACATATTAACATGAGATAATCTGCGAAATAAAATAGCTCATCTGCCTCTATCCTGTGGTCCTATTGCCATTTGCAGAAATACACCACTTACTCAGAAACAACCAATCACAGCCAGGGGGAAAGTCGTTTTGCTGTTAATCACACTTGTGCATATGCTGCTCAATGTGCTAATGGCAGAGAAACAACTCCGTTAAAATTTCCATTACAGGAAAAGCTGTTTATCTGTCGTCATCTAACTAGCCTGTGCATTCACTGCAGGCTCCACTGTGGGGAAGTAAGATTTGCCTAGGAGAGAGCCAGGGGGTGAGTTTGAGCAGCGTGTACTTGAGTGTGATTGACAGTGCTAAGACAACTGTCAATCACAGAGGTGGGCGCAGAGGATACTCTCTATAGTCATGAGAGTATACTGTTTTTTAAGGGTAACTTAAAAAAAAGCTTTTTCTTTTAAGTTACCTAGTGCTAAAGACTGAAAAGCAGTCTTTTGAGCTAGGCTGCATTGAAAACATGCACACTTTATTCTTGTAAACTGTGAAAATATGTGTAGTTTCTGCTCATCATATTTCTTGGTGTGTTTTTGCACTGACTGCTTCACAAGCCAATGATCAGAAATACAAATAATAAGATCATGTACGGATGAACAAAGAGCACTTTTGTTCATTGACCCTGGACAAACGCAGATGGGACTCCAAATAAAGAACTGAGTTGCATCTGGTAGCATTAGAAATGGTGCTTGGCTCTCACACCAAAGAGCAGCTGAAGCCCTTAGTCATTTAGCATCATACTGTCCAGCAAATCAGCACACAACTATAGCAATCTGCTTCATCAGGCAGCAAAGTCACTGAGTTGGCAGAAACGCAGGTCTAAGTATAACTAAAACGCTGGCAAATGTTCCTGGCTTGTTCCTCGATTATAGGTCCTTTGTTCTGCTTACCAAGTTCTCGTTGGTGTTGTTGCTGTCTTCTTCAGGCATGGGCAGGAATACAGCCAGAGCCACACAGTTAGCAAAGATGGTTAACAGGATGATGATTTCAAAGGTTCTGGGTGAGGAAGGCTCAGGATCACAGCAATGCATGAGTTTAAAGATAACTTTCTTTACGTGTGAGTAACGGTCTGGTTTTTGTGATACATCTATATAGTGTTACAAAGCATATCAAACAGATGAGAGGCAGTGATCTCTGGTCTTAAATCCTCTCTTGGCATAGCTGTTGGGAGTGAACGTAATCCTGTCTGGTGTGATGCTTCATTCTCATCCATAGGGGGCTCTAGGACAAAATTCCCCTGCCAGGTCAGCATCATGTCTTTCTGTGATGTGGAGGAACAGCTGCAGAGCCCAAGAATATGACAGGCCATTTAAACCGGGGCCTGTTCGTCAGGGAAAAAATGTTTTGAGCCAGAATGTAAGACGTTTACTTCAACACAAACAATAAAAGCTAAATGATTCATTCTGATTAATTTGCCCCTTTTATAGACTCTGTCCTGTTGCATTACACTCAACAGTAAACAGCTGACCATAAACAAGGCACGTAAAAAGTTTATTTTATAATATTCCTTTAATATTCCCAATCTTATGAACTACAGTCATGTTCAACAAACCAGAATATGTGTTACAATGGCTCTAACCTGTCAGATTAAAAGTATCTTTTGAAAATAACTTTTAAACAAGTATTTAGACATACTTATTATTAAGCCCACATTTCTGTTAAAAAAATTGCTTTTAATGATCTGGTGTAGTATTCTAATCTTGGATATTGTTTTCTGGTGTAAAATAAATATCTTCTGCTATAAAACCAGTGCTACCATCACATAAACAATAATATTTTGCTCTTATTCTGAATAAAAATGTATAAAATCAAGGCTGAATACAGAAAACTCCCAACAGGAGTTATAAATCATCATCCTGTCAGTCAGCAGCCTGCGTTTGGTTCCCAAATCTCACCAGAATTCCCGTATTTCAGTAATTTTTCCACATAAACCAGCAGAATTGAAGGCATTCAGCTCATTAATTAGAAAGCTGATTGCTTTTACGTGCCAGATGGGGACAGATTGGGATGAACCGGCTCCAACAGAAAATCAGAGGCTCAAAAATATTGAACCACAGTGGTTACAGGAGTCTTCATAATGTGGTGATCACCTAATTACAGATTTAAAGGTAACTTGATTCAATTCCTCTGGTGGAAATGTGACATGACAACTGTATAACCTAATGAACATGTTTAGTGCTTCATATTTCAGTCTATAAAGGATACTTCCACTCCACAATGTTGGTGCAGGCCTTTCGGAAAGGGTTTCTGAGGGAAAAGAGGAAGAGGGTCCTGGCAGGTCGAGGGTTGCCACCTGTGGCCTGAAGCCGCTTCAGCTTCTCTCTCTGCTTCTTCTTCAGTTCCTCCTCGTTCATGATGACCGGCTTGGCCGCATCCGCGTTGGTCGCCATCCTGACGCCTTCTTACTCGACCTTTCCACAAAATCCACTAAAATAAAATCAGGGGTTGATGTAAAATCCCAAACTCTGGTTCAGTGCAGATCCTCCTCAGTGAAGGCCTCCAGAGTAGGTTTTCATGTGCGCGGGTTGCCCCCCCCCGCCGCTGCCGCCCTCTTCTCTCCCCTCTAACTCCGTCTCAGAGCCACAGACTTCTCCTCCAAGCCGAGGGCCCTGGACAGAAAAAGCTCACCTCTGTGGAGAAAAATAAAAGAGGCCCAGAGTGGCTGGAGGAGCAGTTGGCCCTGCAGCATGTTTAAATTTAGACTGTAAAGCACTGGCAGGCCATGCTTGGGGATGGTTGGGAGGGTCAGAAGGGGAGGACAGTAGTAGAAGGGGCAGGACGAATGTGAATGATGTGAGAAAGCAATACGAGCGGGAGAAGAACCTGCAACTTAGCCTGAAACTGCACTGTGAAACAAAAATAAAAACAAAGCGGCCAAATAATGTGAAAGTTTTTAATGATGTGCATTCTTCTGCAAGTGGAAAATTTTCTTAGATGCATGAAATGACTTCGGGATGATAACAGCTGTCATTGTAACTAAGCACAGATCTTCTTCAACATGAATTTTAGATGTGCAATTCAGCTAATTACAGTCCTTGGATAAGTGCTAATTTATCCCCATGTTGCAAACACAAACACATTTTTTTCCAATTTGGGTGAAAACCCCAAATAATGCTAATTGTGAAGTCAAATGAAAATGATGGTCAGTCACGGTCAGTTTAATATGCTTTAATCTAAACATAGTCAATTAAAAATTTAATGACGGAACTTGACTTAATGTAATGTTTTGATTGTTTATTATATGTTGCATGACTTTGTGTTTTTGTGTTTGTTATGATGTAAAGCACTTTGAAATGCCTTGCTGCTGAAAAGTGCTATACAAATAAAATTTGATTTGATTTTGATTTTAAACTATTTTAACATAGTTCTAACTTTATGTTTTGGGTCATTGCCCTAATTAATTATTTTAAAACCTCTATCAGGTTTTCTTCAAAAATGACCTTTTCTTTACCTCCATCCATCTCTTCAATAAAACATGATTCTACCACTCCCATTTTATTTCATATGTACAGCATTACATTTTTGCAAATACCCTGAAAAAAATGTCGATGTCTACATATGATGCTGCATGAACAGTATTTTCTTCTAGTTTAATGACTTTATAAATAAAATGGATTATATGGGATACTTAAATGGAATTCTTTAATTTTAAATGTATTTTTTATAGGCTCAATACAGAGGTCAGTCTAAGTTTAAAAGTTATTTATCAAGTTTAAATAACTTTTTATTCAGTAAATATTATAATATTGAATAAAATCAGCTTTTCATCAGGAACAATATATCAGTATAAAATCTCATATAATCTTGAGAATTTTCTTAAAGGTAAATTGAGATGATAGTGAATTTGCCAGCAGAGTTTATTTGTAGAGTACTTTGTCGCCCCCTATTGCTCATAAATAAATGTAACCCTAAAGTAAAATAAATCAAAATCACAAAATGTTGAGAATTGTTTTTTTCTTCCTTTATTGATCTTGCAGCTTCTAAATGTGAAGACACTGAGAACAAACAATGATCGCATGAGGGTAGAGATAATATTACAGACACGTAAAAAGAAATTTTACAAAAACAAAAGTGGACTGTGAATTTTGTCACCATGTGCCACCAGAACAACTTTAATATATCTTAGCATTATTTTGTAGAACATTTTTGAAAGAGAGGACATTTTTTAACACGTCAGTAGTTACCATATATGCAGAGTGAAATTTGACTGTGAAATTTATTGTGAGTTTTCTACAGTAATCGTTGAACAGCACAAAACATATTTCCTGTGGATTGCCTCAAAATAGCATTAAATCATTACAATCTTTTCTATTGATAAATAAAAAGCAACAACAGCAGCATTATGACAAAAATATTTAAATTAAATCCATTAACAATTATTAATAAAACTAAATGAGTACAGACAACAAAACATCAGCAGGTTGAACTAAATAAATCTTTGTGAGAAAACGAGCCTTACTTTGACAAGATAAAAAAAATCCTCCAGTGGGAAACTTTGGCACACAAGCAAAAATCCTCTTTTCATAGCCACGAGGAGTCCTGATTCTGCCGCACCAATCAGCTCTTTGGTGACAGTTTTCAAACATTCTCCAATGAAGGTCTTTTAAGGTCTTAATTTCATCTTCCTTTAATAGAAGTAAAGTTTGCTCCGCTAAATTAACTTCTGGAGATAAAATATATTCCTATATTACACCAAAGAACAAACCTTTTTAAATGGTATATGTCATCATTTTGATGTTATTTTCTTTCTCAGTTGTGTTTGGAATGCTCGATGCAGTCATCTTAATTTCCATCTCAAAAATTAAGAAAGATACATAAAATCAAGAAACTTAGCACAAAACAGCTGAACACAATACCGATCACTGGTTATGCTGGATTATGTTGCATATGTGTATTACACTTGAGCATCAACAGCAAAAAAAAAAAAAAGCCGCAGCTTAGAGATCTGAAAGGCTAGCACTCTACCCGGGGTGGTTGAGTGCTACCCTGATATTTATTTCATAATATGATCCATGAACATGTCCACAAAATACAGAATGTGAGTAAGAAGAATGTTTTCTCACCTGAAACATTTGCTCTCCTATCCCAACCACTGTCATCACTGGTAGAGTCAGCAAATAAAATCGTTGCTTTCAGTCCTCAAACTGTGAGATGCCTCCCGTAAATGATTGAATTTCAGCACAGACCACAGACTATAATTGTTCATCATCTACATTTAAGATTTCAGGTTCTTGGCAAGTTTACCATGTAAAAGCACAAATGTTAAAATATCTAAAAGGACAAAATTCATCTTTTCCTTGTATTTGAGCTCAGCTTGTTCTAAGGAGGTGTGGCTCTAAAGGCTCTGTGTAAGAAAAATGTGTTTTCAAATTCCTTCTCTGTTTAAAACTTCATTGAAAGGCTAATTATTATGAGCGTACCCTTAATGCATTTATGAATGCTTGTGTTGTAAATGGAAACTTTGACATTAATGTTTTCATACAATTGCAAAGTTTCTAATTTAAAGCATCACTTGGCTGACTGCCCTCGGCTATATCCAGAAAGTGATAAACGGCCAATATTTAAAAGACAAATCTTTGTTTTGCTTTGACAAAATCCATTTTCCCAAAGTGAGAGAGATTAGGAAAAAAGGCACAGCTTGAGGTTAAAAAACACCAATAAGTTACAAAACTCAAAATTAAATCTGAACATGCTCAAGTGCAGCAGACCAATAAATTACAAATGCCAAATCAGAAATAAGGACTATTTGGCAATCATCGCAGCGCTATGATTGTAAATCATAGCGCTGCTATGATTTACAATCAGTTACCTTTTTTTGTGAGGTAACTTTTAAAACTCATGCAACAAGAAAACTACTGGCAGAAAACTCATCACATCAATCACTAAAACACTTCAATTATTTTCGAAAGACATTCAAATCTTCATGCTTTGTTGCAGTTTAAAATAACTGAGAATGTATTTACTCTTAAGAATGTGCAAACCATGTTTTTTCACAGCTGCATTTTAACTCGTGTCACAGCGTTCATATCACAAGATATGCAAGATTATAACCCATCTGCTTGTTAGATAAACATGTCTGAAGTTTTTAAGTTATACAGTCATTGCATTGCACATCAATGAAAGCTAGCTTTGAAATAGTGCAGCTGGTGAGGGTGGAATAGTACTGAGCCTGGAGCGATTTGTCACACCAAGGACCGTTGAAGTTCAGCAATGAGGTTTTAACTCAGCAGCTTGTGGCGGTCAAAAACTGTCTTCCGTTGTTCCTGCACCTGCTTCTTCCAGCGCTGCTGTGCCCCCTCAACCCGCTCCAGCACCGTGTTTCCTCTGGCCAGCCCGGCGTCTGCACGAGGGCGCATCTCCTGAAGATACACACACACACACACACAAGCAGAACACATTGAAAAGAAGGACTATCTGTAAGTCCAAAGCTTCACATTACCTCTGAAACGCAATGATTTTCTTTATGTGTGCTGCTTATTACCTCAGAGTCTTCTTCATTGTGCAGAGGCTGAGTGTAGGGGTCGTGTTTGCGGATCAGAGGATCAACCAGTAGCAGAAACAGCATATAGAGAAGCAGAGCCCCAACGACAGACAGGTAGATGATGATGGTCACCTGGGGAATATTGTAAGAGCGAGAGCCGATCTAAGAAAACCTCCAATATGAGAACCAACTGACATAAAAACTTCATCCTAAACATTAATACTTCAATCCATTTATTATATGTGAAGTCTTTGTACTAAAAAGACAAAAAAAAATCTTCTTCTTTCATAAGACCTGTAAGAATAAGCATGCCATTGATGTTTGTCGTATTAAAGATTGGAAAAGAGCTGGAATAAATCCACTCTGTACCTTTATGGTGTTGCTGCTTCGCTCCTCATACTTGCACTCACACAGCAGACAGTAGGCTTCCACATCATGGCCAGGAACTGGCATGGGATCCACAACATGGAGGCAGTTGCTGCAAATGTATTACAATATATGTTCATTTTGCAAAGCTGGCAACATATTCACAAATTCTAAATAAAAAAATATATATATATTACATGTACAAATTCTGCAAGTTTCCAGTAAAATTAAAAGAACTGAAGTTAAATATAACCTGTCAAGTTGGTGTTTTTTTTGTTTTTTTTCTGGTTGTAATGGGTGATTACGATGCGCCTGTAGGCTAGCAAACGTCAAAGCCTTCCCAAGAACATACACACACTGCTAGAGCAGGTTATAATAATCGATCTGAGAGAAGCAGATTTCATGTGTCTTTTGCCTTATTTGTCCTACATTACAAGACACAGAGCGACTGAAAAAAAGTTTAATGCAGCTAGTACATTTCTAAATAAAATACAATTAAATTATAAACGCAATAAATGGACAAATACAGATTTACAAAATCTAAACACCCATGTTAATATGCCAGGTTTGTGTGAGATATAAAATAAAATTGGATTTCTCTTTCCACTTTTAATAACAAATTCAACTAAAAACAAGCAAATCTGTTAGAGGAATTAAATATATAAAAAAGAAAAATTGTAAACTAACTTTACAGTTTGCATAGCAATGCAAACTATAAAATAAATAGTGATTACAGTGAACCCCAATATCTGCAGGTGTTTTAGAAGGTGAAACATTGAATATATAATTAATATTGGCATAGGATTATGAGGGCATATGATGAAAAAAAATTATGAATCAAATAAGAAAAAAAACAAAAAAAAAAACAGAAAAAGTCCAAAAATGGAAGAATATTCATGTTTATGTCGCATATTAATTCCATGAATCCTTGTTAGAATATAAAATAAATTAAATTGCAAACTGTGGGACAGAGTTACCTTTCACTCTGTCACAAATAAAACTAAATAGAACTATTTATGACAGAGTAAAAGGCACACATTATTTCAAGAAATATTGAATTGTTTTTCTCCTTAGACTTGACAAGAATCTGCTACAAGAAATCTTCACCAACAATTGACATATTGGTCTTCCAATTCAAATAAATAAAAGGCTCCTCTTACCAATCTTTCTGGGTGACATTTATGTTATAGATATTCCCAGAGATGTTCCTGTAAGGCGGACAGATGCATTTGCAGCGGACATCCTCAAAATTCTGCAGAAAGTAAGAAAAACGTGGGTCACGGTTGTACTTCTAGTTTATTGAAACTTTAAAGGGACTTAACCGCACTCCATGCCACTATTATTTCTCTACTATTAACAAATCTCTATCACAGAACAACAACAACATGAATTATCCAAACAATTTAATTTAATTGATTATCTTGTTGCAGTAAGGTTCATCTTTGTTGTTAAAGATACACTCTCAGGATCTCAACCTAAATTACTTGTCATGTTGATTTCTAGTAACCCCCCCCCCCCCCCCAAATACTTTTAACACGCATGCAAGTTATTAATGGTATTAATGGGATAATAAAAAGTTATAAAATAAGCTTAAGATAAAATTAAGATAATTATAACTAGGACGATGTGTTATTCCTCCGGACTAAAAACTACGTTTTATAAAAGTTTGTGTTTAAAAAACGTTTTGTCCAGAATCTAACACGATAACTAAGCATATCTTCATATTACTTAGGCTGCACCTTTTGTGTTTTCATCCACTCTTCTGCTGCATCATAACCCAGTATCAGCCAGTTGGGCTTTTTTTTTTATTTTTTTTTTAATGTTTATTTATTTGTTTGTTAGTTTTTACCTTAGCTTCAGCGAAAATAGCCGCATCCAATAGAAATACTGTCACTGCGGCAGCAGCAAACGTCCACGATCCTGTTCGGCAAAACGACATTCTCCACAACAAAAAAAAACCTATTTACAAGCCTGCTGAACGACGACCATCCAGACCCTGCGACAATAATTGAACAAGACTTTTGTTAAAAGGCGTAGCAGCATAACAAGCTAAAGAATCGGTTATTTAAAGCGACCTCTATCCTTTAACTTACCCTTTGAGCGCTGTTAAAACGGTTTGTTTTTGTTAGGCTTTTAAGCTTCCTGCAGGTTGAGAAGGGTACGGCTAAAGTGACTTTTCTCTTCCTGGTTACGTCACACATGACGTCCAAAACAAGATAGAACGTGAAACAACGGCGCCACCTACCGGAAAACCCCAGAAACTGTAATTAGACAATGAATCAGGAACTAAACACTTTTTGAAATATATATTTACTTGACGTTCTAGCAGTCATTTTGTTCTTGTTTGACAAAAGCTGAGATTGAATGAGTTCGGGAGAGGAGCACTAAATTGTTATGAGGTGTTATGGCATAAAATGGAGCATCTAGTGTACCTCTACAAGTCGTCTTTAAAATTGCACAAGTACAAACTAAAAGTCTGGATTTTAATAAACTATACCAAGTAATATTAAACCCAAATTGAAAGCGATTCATCATAGACTACCTGACAGATTCTATCGAATTCAGGCTTGGACGCTTAATGACTGCTTTAGAAGAAAGGTCTTACAACAATCTGAACTGGAGCTATAACTGTTTTACATCCCTTGAAAAAAATAAATAAATAAATAAATAAATAAATCAGCCTTTAATTACTCCTAATTTGAAGGATTACATTTGCTGCACTAACGAGTTCTTATGGAGTTTACAGTTATTGGCTGCTGGGTGGGTTATTTCTTGAACCAGGACCAACAAAAGCAGTAAAATAAATACAAAAGTATTAATTTTGCAATAACAATAACAACAATTTTGTGAGCTTTACTAATCAACATTCACACTCATCTGAAAAATGTGCTTTACTGACAGCAATGGTAAATGCCTTCTGTAGCATTTATCAGTGTGTGACTTATCAGAATATTTCCCTATATCTCAGAGAAAACATTGCTCTTTCCCTTCAATCTTGGCTCTTTTTAGAAATTTGAAATGTAAGCCTCTACTTCTTCATCTGATCAATACTCCTATTTCCCAGTAATCCTGCCTTCACATGTTTGTGTACAGCAAGATACTCATGCCTTTAATAAGCCATAGGAATCAATAAGTCACAAATTCAGCCTTAACCACTCGAGTCTGTGGTCACATAGATCAGACGAGAGCATGGTTATTACACTAATGAGCTATGATATCAGTGCAAACATCTCCCTACCAGCTTTTTTCTGTAAGTGCAGGCATTTACAAGACCCTGAATACAACCTCACAGCCGAATCCGTTCTGTTGGATGACGTTGGTATATTGGGTCATGAAGAATCATATTAAATTTCAAACAGGTTTGCTGAATTTGTTTTCTTCAAGCAAGACAAGAGTAATTTGTACAAGTAAAACGAGGAGGAGGTTGTTGAATACGAATTATCAGAGACTAAAAACAATTCATTTTATTTTCAGATACATGGTGCGTCCTGCCGTAGTTTTGTTTTTTTGGTGGTTGACTTATTCCACCCTGATTAACTTTTATTCTTTTTCTGCATCGTTTTGAATTTTTGTGTTTACGCCACCTTCAGTAAGACAACAAACTTCTCAGATAGTCAGATAACTTTTCAGTGTTACACACCTAAAAAGACACGTACGACAGAAAAGACAGACTTACATTCAGAGTTAAACACATTTATCACTAATCAGAAATTACATATGTAAAAAAAAAAACATACAATTTTTAAAAAGTACATTTAATTATTCATATAGACATGAATGTCTATATGACATTCAGACACTGTAACCCTTCACAATCCATTTTGCTATCTCCATGATGAGTGGGCCCTCATCAGTCGACTTGCATAAAGGGCAACTCAGCTTCTGGGTGTGTTATCATTAAAAAATTTATTTAAAAGAAGGTATATGGAGACATGAGATACAGATTTATTTTAACAGTGTGGATGTTGAAAAGATCTACTCCTTTGCTGCCTTCACTTTTGAAAATCTCACACCTTTGTTGGATATCCCCCTTTTCAGGTTTACACATAAAACAACAACAGTTGTTTTGAGCATAACTCTTTTTCATAAAAACATTCATGCATTTTGATGACTTGGGGATACTAATGGCATGGGATTCAAGGCTATTTAACTAATCTTAAAGATACATGCTATGGTAGAATAATGTAACATACTCAGCAAGATTTAAAGAATTATAACTTTGGTTTCAATATCCACGTTTTTACTTGTTTTAGTGTCACTTGACCAATTGTTGCTCTGACCCCCAAATATATTGCTTGTTGAACAGTTTATTGCATTTAAACAGTGTCTCAAGCGAAAAAGTTTTAGAGTCCTCCTTTGCATTGTATTCTTTTAGCTCTATCACTGCAAGCCACTTAGTTCTTGGTGCTCTTTGATGCAGGACTGCCCTTTGCACCTTCAGACCAATTACAGCATAAATGACAGTGACCAGAGCTCACTGCCAGCTCTCATTATCAGTTCAAAGTTCCAGGGAAAAAAGTAAAAGGTGATCAGTCCCTTTTTAAAGGGAGACCAATCCTGCACTTTATAAGGGAGAGAGAAAAGAAAGAGGCCATTTGGGGAAAAAAAGTATTATTGCAAAGTTAACTCAACAATATAGATGTTTAGGCTGGTCAAGCTTTTCACTGTGAACTGTGGGACAACTCTGTTTTATAGCAGCAAAAAGTGAGGCATAAAGCAATTCTCTGAAACATACACAGGGTGTTCACCTCAGGAAAATATGTCAACAACCTTAAAATAAACTTAGTTTTTATTATGGTAGCACAATGTTACTCTGAGTGATGTAAAAGAAAAACCAAGTAATAATTTGAGTACTAATATACTGTTGCTTTGTCCTCATAGGGTTATCTGGCTGCAATCCTCATAAACCTTGGTAAACTGACTAATTTGTTTGCCAACGTCTAAGCCGATTCCCACAACTTTTGCCTGACATCACAAAAGAAAAAAGAAAAAATCTTTGGGTTATGTCTCAAAAACAACCTACAAGAAATCTTAAATCAGAGCAAGAATGATTTCTGTTCTTCCAGCTCCAGAAACCTATTTTGTTGAAAATGTGCAGCCCCACTAGTGATCCAGATGTCAGTGTTTGCAGCAGCCCTGTAGCAGGAAACTATGGTGTTTTGTTTTTCAGTCCTCCTGCCATCATCATATTGTCAAGCGCAAGATGACAAAATATATATGGGTCCTCATTCAGTCTGGTGACCAGAAGGGAACCGGAGTCTGTTTTATGTTATAATGGATAAACAAATAAGAAACCCTGATCAACAACAACAACAAAAAAAATCTATAATTTATTAATTCTAAAGAATTATTAAAAGTGTCGATACATGTGTCACCCGTAATTTTGCACACACACCCACACACACACGCACACACACAAATATTTTACTGCTGCCATGAGTCTGTCCTTGTCATTGTAAAGACTGATTTCTTTCAAAATTTTACTTATCATGTATGTGTTTATAGGATTAATTTGCATGTCTTCACCAGAAGGATTAATAAATGTGCAGTGCACTGTATGTGAGAGACTTTAATGGATTGACTCATGTTAGAGCGTTTTCCAAGAGACCTAAAAACAGCTCTGCATTCCTCCACTAGGAGATGCTGTGATGTCCCAGTTCAAGTGAACCGAATTCATTTCAGCAGATGTATCCGAATAGCATTTTTGGAGTGAATGCAGAAATGTGGGTGAGAAATGTAATGTGAAACAAGTGCAATAGATTTACAAGAGGATCTTCCTTAAAAAGAAAAAAAAAACCTCAAGATTGACTGATATGGTTTAAAATGGAGATAAACTACAATAATGACAATCTCTTTGCCTGACTGAATGAACATTTATACTATCAAAGGATTTTTATGAGACATGCTTCCCCTGAACACATTTACATGCATCACCAGCTGTAACTGGAGGTTTGGATCTTAAAATGCATGTTTTAAGCGCGCCCAGCCTTTCTGCATGTTTCTTTTTGACCTTTGTCTAATCATCTGCGTTCTTTCTGCACTCCTGTTGTTTTTGGCGAGAACACAGTTTGAATACCAACGCTTTCTTAAGGGGAGGTGGTTCTTCCCCTCCCATCCTCTCAGCTGAGCTGATGCGTTTGTGGGCAGCAGGACTATTCTAATAGACACAGGTTGTAATTACAGTGGTGGGAGGCAGCAGACAGTGGTGGTCCGGGGACAGCACAAAACTATAAATCACAACTCCATCTTTCTGCCCTCCTGAGTGTGGCCGATTCACGCTCAACCAAAAAGCAATTCTGCCGACATGTGTTTACACATTTGTCTTCATCAGCCACTGGCTTGTTCTAGACCCTCGTGACTGAATTTTCCTTTCCCGTGGCTGACTATTTTTCAAGTGTTTGAGTCAAAGTCATCTTTATTAAAACCAGTAATTAAATCATATTGGGGTGAATGGGATAAAATTTACTCCATCTACAGAGTTAAAACCAGGTATTTGATCACACTATACAAAAGTGTATGTGCTACACTTTTGTATATTTTGTTGCTTTCAGTTAGAAATACCAAAATGATATATGATAGGTAAATATCAGAATAAAGTGAAACTTTTTAAAGATTTCTTTAACTTTCTTCAAATTCAGAAGTTTACATGCATTTTCTTAATGGTAGAATTGCTTTCAAAAGCTTCTCACAGTAGTATATATAGTAGTAGTAGTATATATATATAATTTTATTTTATTTATTTAATTTTTTTTTTTTTTTTTGAGAAAACAAACCAAAGGGGGGTGGCAGTATTAAAGGTGTTAGAACAGAAGTGATGGTGACTTGCAGTACAGTGTGTGTCCAGCTCTGTTTTATCCATATGGACAGCTGCCAGTCAGCCACCTGAGCCCATGTGAGGGAAGCTGTCGGCTGAGGAGTTGGTGTCAGCAAGGTGCGAGCAGATCCCAGCTACACCTAGAAGAAGGACACAGACTTCCAGCCAGGAAACGGAGAGTCTCCCAGGGAGAACATGAAAACCTAGAGTGTTGATAAGACATGATGAAAAAGGAAACGTAGGATATTCAGCTTCGGCAACAGGCAAACAAGAATTTATGGTGAAAATAAGCAGGTCCACTAAGAAAAAAGATGATGCTTGAAGTATTTTGAAGCTCTCGGTTGAACTTTGTCCCCCTTTCATGTTGGAAAAAATGTCAAAGAGAACTTCACAACATAATCATTGGGCTGTGAGGGGGGGGAAAGCTACAGCAGCAAGCTGCCACACTTCTAAATGCGTCTTTTAGAGGACACCGAGGGTCGAACAAGAAGACAGAAAGAAAACAAAAGCATTAGATGAAAAGCGACATGAATTGAAAGGTGGATAAATAGTTTCAGGGGAAAGGAGGAGGTTTTGTTGATGGTATAAAAAGGATGCAAAGGGCTTTGGTATGGGTTTAACAAGGCTTGGCAGGCCAGTTTACAGACAGCCATTAACGTCCACATCAGAGTGACTCCAGCCAGGAGTCTGATTTATGCATCAGGCTGATTTATACATGCGTCAAACACGGACGGATAAAAACAGCTACACACCTGGGTAAGCAAACGAGTCCAACAGAACACACAAATCTGTCAGGTCTGGTCCAGGACAAGAGACCCATTTGAAAATCGAACATGGCAACTTGTGTGCCTTGGAGCTTTAAAGTTCCTGGCAAAATTATTTACATCCTTCAAACATTTCCAGGTAAAGCTATAAATGTTCATGTATTTTGGTTAAGATTTAACATGATGGATTAACACACAGCAGTGCATAGTTGTGAAGTGGAAGAAAAATTAGTTAAAGCTCGGAAAAGCGTGCCCACAGCATAATACTGCTACCAATATGTTTCCCTGTGGAGATGCTACACTCAGTGTAATGTGTATTTCTTCTCCTCTACATGCAGTGTTTGTTTGTTTATATATTTATTTATTTTTACGTAGATAGAAATATTCCAGTTTGTTCAGTTAGATTCTCTTCTTCTATGTTTGCTGTCTTACCTACACGCCTTGCGGCAAAAATCGAAATGGGACTTCTTTCTCTGCTTCATTAAGGCCAGAGTTATGGAGCATACAACTAATAGTTGGCATCCCAATAGATTCGACCATCTAAGCGCTGTCGCTCTGCAGTTCCATTTACTATTTTGACTGCAGTTTTGACTAATTCTGTCATTGCAGATTTATTGGTTTTTTATGACGCCCTTGTCTTGTTAGGATTGCAGTTGTAATATGCTCTTTCTATTATTAAATGATGGACTAAATGATGAATTTTGAGATGTTGAAAGTTTGCTGTTTTGTTTTACAACCTAACTTTACTTTAAACCTTTGTCACAGCTTTCTCTCTTACCTGTCTGCTGTGTTCCTTGGTCTTCCTGATGCTGTTTGTTTGGAGCAATTGGTAGAGCAGCTGTATTTATACTGTGATTAATTTATTCTCAGCATGACTCTATTTACTAATTTGGTCAGTTTTGAGGGGAATTGATCGTCCTAGATTTTATTTAGGAATGTCAGAGTGAAGAAGGTTAAACACAAATTAATGCCACGATTTTCTGTTTTCTTTTTTTTTTGGTAAAATATTTTAAGCATTCAGTCGACACCTACCACTTTGCAATTCAACACCACTTTGGGCTGATCTATCACATAAAAGTCCAATTAAACATACTGAAGTTTGTAGCTGTAAGTTTGCAAAATGAGAAAAAGTTTGGAAGGCGCCGTCTGCGGGACCTGGGAAGAGGTCAGAAGTCACGGATTAAACGAATAAATGTTGTCAGTTCTGAAACTGAGCCGGCTTCTGGTCTGCCGGGTTTGTATCCTGTGGTGCAAGGAAGCAGCGCTCTGGGAGGTTTCATGTCGTCAGTGTCACTCGTTTCCTCCATCTTAAGTTCCTCCCTTGTTGTGGCAGTTTGTGATCCACCTGCCCCAGCTGCAGGCCACATCTGCAGGCATGACGGACTTCATCCGCAGGGGGGGCCACATTCACAGAGTGCCACTGTGAGTCAACTTCTTCTTGTTTCGGCATTTGCTGCAATCTGACATGGCAGCTTAGCTGCGCGCCCCGATGGATTGCCTTGGGCATTTCAGCAAGCACAAACCTAAACAAAAGTATTCCTAAGAAATAAAAGATGTTGAGTGAACTACAGGAGCACATACCGAAAGACAGCATGCTGAAAAATGTTTTGTTTTTCTGAATCGTGTATTGTTTTTTTCTGTATTGTTTGCAACAAATCAGATGTAAGCAGGATAAAATGAGACTAAACTTGTCATCCCACAGTGTCAGAAATCAATAGAAACCCTACACTCTCCCTCTGAGCTCAGCACACATGTGGAGCACGCTTGAGCTGACTGATGATGAAAACGGAGGCTGGGGATGGAGAGGAGGAACAGAGAAGTCTGGAAGAAAGATGAAGATGAAGGAAAGGGGACATCTGTCAGCAAAAACTTTCATGCTGGAGCTGATCTATGGGACAAATTTAAGCTCTAAAACGTTGAATCCTTCTGGATTCAGTGTTGGGCAGGACCAGAGGAATTGTCTTTATTCCTCAAATTCTTCTTCACTGTCAAACATTTGCACCTTCACAATGAAACTCCTACCTTAAATCTTTTTAATGTCGAGCTGGTAAGCTTCAGATCCAACATTCCTATTACCGGAGTTGTAAAAAACTAAACATAAACTAGTTTCTGATCACTGATATTTGAATAGAGCGTTTTTTCGCCTTGTTCAAATCCTCGTGAATGTATTTTTTCACAAGTTCAAATTCAGTGTATTTTGTTTGAATTTACTACTTTACTGTAAGTCCAGGAAAACAGTAACTAAGACTGAAAAACTGCACACTTGTGATAAATTTTATTTTATTTATTTATTTTTTTCATATATTTTAGAATTCAGGATCTGGACTGTGCGGCATACAAATATATAAAGACTTCTGAGCTAATACTGTGCGGATCCATCATTTTTTGAAATGTTGTCAGGATTTTCTCTGCCAGGATTGCATATTTCAAGACTGACAGTTTATTCTATTCTTATTTGGCTTAAGCTCAGTCAGATTGAATGGATATGTGAACATTGATTTTAAAGTTCTATTAACAAATAATCAATTTGATTCAAGTCCGATCCATAACTGGGTCATTCAACACATGTATATGGTTGCATCTGAACCATTTCACCATCTGACTGCACAGTCATCATCAATAAATCACAGCATGATTGGTAGCACTGTTGCATTGCAGCAAGAAGGTCCTGGGTTCGATTCCCGACCCGGCGTCTTTTTGCACAGAGTTTGCATGTTCTCCCTGTGCATGTGTGGTTTCTGTCCAGCTTCCTCCCACAGTCCAAAAACATGACTGTCAGCTTAATTGGGCTCTCTAAATTCACTGAATTTAGAGTGTGTGTGTGCATGTTTGTTTGTCCTGTTTGTCTCTGTGTTGCCCTGTTGCCCGAAACGTTAGCTGGAGAAAATGGATGGATTCACTAAGTGAAACATAAAATAGATAAATTACACACTGATCAAGGCTTTATTTCCATTAAAAATAGTCAGCTAACAACTAATGAAAACGCAACATTCAATAAAGAAACAAGGAAACAGTAAAGACATTTCAAAATAGACATGGACTTGATTAAAGGTGATCTTATAACGGTAATACTTTAGATAAAATGACAGTTTATCTAAATATATATGACAGTATGTTTAGGGTTGTTGTCCACAGGAAGTTGAACTTCTCTTTCAGCCTCAGTCTGTGATTTGCTTGCTAAATACAGTACACTTACAGCAACTAGCAGCGCAGCATGTTTCTGTCATAACTTCTCAGTATTTATGTGTACTTGTTCCCTTACCGAATGAACTCTGCATCAGATTTTCTTCCACTGAATCTCATTAAACTCTGCTCATGCAGATGTATCAAAGCCAATCAGTCACTGTTAGACATATTTGAATCTTTGATCTTTATTGGATTCTTCTGCAAATTCTCCATTAAAGAAGGAGAAAAGACATTGCTTTTTTTTTTTAGACTTGAGGGGGGAAAACATCAAGGATCGTGGCAAAAGAAAAACTAAACAGAGCAAAAGGAGGTGTGTAGATTTAGAGAGAGAACAAGAAATCGAGAAAGGAGAAGGAGACAGGGAATAAGGTGAAAAGATAGAGAAATGGGAGGAGGTCGGGTTAGAGGGAGCCGCTCCACTGCCTGGCTGACAAACAGAGGGTCCCTCCAGAGCCGAGGAGATGAGAAGAAGAGGAGGAGAGAACAAGAGGGGGTGAGAGAAAGGGAGGGGAGTTTGATGCAGGCAGTCAAGCCCACCACTCTCCCACAGCCGCCTCTCTACCACCTCCAATCCCCCGAACTCCTACCCACACGCACAGCCTCCTGCAGAAAATCTATGCCTGCTCTCTTAGTATTCCTCCCATCTCTTATGAAGGCTCTGTGGAGGGGAGAGCAGACAGGCGGACTGGTGGTGAGGCCCTGGCCAGCCGTGTGTGATGCTATCTGGGAGTTTTTTCCCTTCCTTCTTCCTTTTCAGGATGTGGTGTTTGTTCAGAGCTGACAGGACAGACAGAGCGCCCGGCCAGTTGAAAACCTTCACCGGGGATGAGAGCTGGACACATCCTCCCAGTACACCCCCATTTCTTCTTCTTCTATTTCCTTTTTAAAACCCCGCAGACTGGAGGTCACACACAGTGGAGTGCATAGGTGACCTCAATACCTGTTTTATCTTCATTCAAGTTGCAGTTTAATTTTAAAATCATATCATTAGCTTTTCTGATTTGTTCTCAGTTTAGAGAACAAAAAAGTTTAGCCCAGTTTAAAAAGTTTAGCCCAGTTTAGCCTTAAACTGGGCTAAACTTTTTGCCCAAGTTTAGCCCAGTTACAATAAAACTGAAAACTGATCAAAGCAAGACATGTTTTAAATATAAAAAACTCAACATATTGCATGGAAAAGTCAGTTCGCTCTACATACATGATGTACAAAATATAAATACAATCTATACTGGTGTGGGGCATCAGTGCTTCTCTGGATCAAGGTATGAAATGTAAAAAAAGAAGCCTTGTAGCAAAAAAGTGAACTTGAGGCCAGATGTTGATACAAAGAGGGCATCAGTTGTTTATTTTACTGAACTGTGAAAGACAAATGCTTCTCAGACAGTGAATTCTGGTATTTTCTTTCTTGTTTCATATATTTTAAAAGATTCAGAAATTTCAGAAAGTCTCCTAAACCAGCACTTATTGGCCATGACCCAAGACTTGCTGGTGTCCTTTATATCGTGATCCTGAGCTGATGGCCATATGTTCTCCTCCAGGATTTTCTTCAACATAGCATAATCAATAGTTATGTCAATTATAACCAGGAAAGCAGCCCCACAATTAGTTTAAATACTTCACTCAACCCACAACAGGAATTAGAACAAACTCAGAATCCAGAAAAACTCATCTAGAGAAACTACTCATTAGCTAGACCAACATTGAGGACTATCTACTTTATAGAATCAAACATGGAGAACCATCTAGTTTTATCAGATCAAGAATCCAGAAAAATCCCTATTAGTTTATAAATTCTTATTCTTATTAAAACATGAATAACAAATATGTAGTTCTATACTTTAATGTTTTTGTTATTTTTCTCTTGCTTTTCTTTTGTTATTTTGTTTGTATTTCCTCCTTCTTTTCGCAAAATGTTATTATATTTTTAACACCAAATCTCATCGGTTCACCTATTACATTCTATAACTCTGTGTTGGTGTACCACATGAATAAATACATAATAGAGGTTGTAAGGTGACATAAATATTACAATTATTTTACAAACCACTTTAACTTTCCAACAAGAATTCCTCACGCAGTAATTTTTTTTTTACACATCATTCCAAAATAACTGATGAAAAAAAATAAAACAAAATAATGCTTGCTAACAGCATGTGTTGGCACAAAAAATTTGTTTCTCTGTCTGTTAAGCTTTAAATGTGTTGACATGGTTCTGCCATGGCTCCGTGGTTAAAATTACAGGGTTATTGATCACCCATGTAGCTCTAATCTCCATTACCACTGCTGCCCCATGACTCCTAAACCACAGACCCAAAGAGCGTTGTTATCCTCCAGCGTCCTCCTCCACAGGCAGGCGGTTTCTCTGTCACCTTGAGCCTGGCTCGTCATGCTTGTGTAGTTGCTCTAAAGGTCACAACTTGTAGCTTCTGTCATTAGCTGTCACTCTTTCCCACTGCCTTCAGTTCCCTGCTTTTCCCCTCCCTAAAGTCGCTCTCTGTCACGCATCTTTCCTTCTTTTTCCCTCTCTTCCTCTCTTGCTTTCTTTCTTCTTCTCTTTCTTTCTTTCTTTCTTTCTTTCTTTCTTTCTTTAATTCTTTCTTTCTTTCTTTCTTTCTTTCTTTCTTTCTTTCTTTCTTTCTTTCTTTCTTTCTTTCTTTCTCTCTTTCGCTGGCTGGCTGTGTAGCGCAGCTCAAAGTGGCATCCTCGGGTGGGCTTTGAAGGTTAAGAAAAGTGAGAAACAGCTCTCCATCTCTGTGTCGAAGTTGTTTCAAATGCAGTCAGGTTGATTAGTGCAGATCTGCTTGGAGCGCAGTATCCATAATTGTTACAACGTATAAGACAAAATGCCAATAGCAATTAACACTCGCTTTGAGGCGAAAGATTCAAATCCTGGAGGGGGGAAGGAGGAGAAATATGTCTTTTTTCTGTACTGCAGGAGCAGAAATGTATTAAATTAAGAGATGGTAGATAGAATTGATTAACTACACTTTATTGCATCAGGAAGCTGGAGGAAATCTAACCCAGTGTTGGCTTCTTTGCTTTAAATCAAGCTCGTGTTCTTAAACAATAGAATATCTAACAGGCAGTTGTGCTAAAATGTAGTGCATTCCTTCACACACAAGGTGGTGGGTAAACGAAAAAGGTTTGATGGAGAGGCGGGTGAGAATGAGGAGATTTACTAAAGAGACAGCAAACACAGGTGTGGCGCTTCATCTGTTGGGGAGGTGAGGGGTAATCATGGCAAACTTTAATCAGTTTGGATCAATTATTCATGGTCAGGGCCATAGCAAGCTGATTTCTAAAATGCCCCCTTCTCTCCCGCTCTGACAGCCAAGTATGAATTATTCAAACTGCATTTACACAAAGAAGTCCATCTCTGATACCTGATCAGTCAGTTAGAAACATTATGCAACAGGGAATGCCAATTAGAAACGGGGAAAACTGGTCTCCTGGTGTGTTCGCCGATATAAAGGAAACGGAGACTTTCAAAAAGATGCAAAATGCCCTTATTGCCAAATTAAGACTCTGACATATTCTTAAAAAAATGAATTGTTCAGTTAGCATGTGTAGAGCAACATGTTTCAACAGGAACCCAGGTTATTTCCCATGTACATCTGCGTCTGGTTTTTCATAAAAACACTTCTTGCTTCACCTTTTAATTGATCAGAAAGGTGTGGCAGCTGCTGTTCCTTGTTGTCTCTTTAATTTTGTAGTTCTCTCACAGGGTGCCGCGGGCAACTTGCTGTTAAATTAAAACCCTGGCAGTTGGTTAAAAAAAAACACACTCAATCCTGCCTCAAGGCTATGGTGTGCTCCCCGGTCACCCCAACCCTTCCCCTGGTCATCCTTCCATGGTCACTCTGCCTCTCCCACATGGGCTTCAAGAAGGAAGCTTCCCTTTCTTGTCAGTGACAGCCCATCTTCTTTCACTGAAAAAAAAAAAAAAAAAAACTCCTTACATCTCCATATCCAGGCATGAGAAATTATGAAATATTCATGGGATGAAAATCCTTTTATTTCAATGGTACATTTTATTATTATTTTTTTTTTTGCATGACATCCAGCATGACTTTCAAAGTAATGTATTTTAGTAAAAGTTTATTTTCCTTCCAATACTCCTTTATTGTTTTTAGATCGGGTGGCTTTGATCTGGCATTTTTATGGGTCAGATGTAAAGCGTTGGGTTAAATGCTGATACTGGATAGTGGTCTGTTTGTGAGGCAAACAGGGGTTTCATGGATGAGACTCCATTAGTGCTGAATCACTCACTGTTTGAAACTCTCTGTGTTAATTCCTGTACAGCTCACTGTGGATAAGTGGAGCTGTCAAACAGGTGACAGGAAATAGAACCACGTTAAAATTTTACTGTTCTAATAACATATACTCTTCTCATTTGAACAGTATACTAACATGTTACTTCAAAATATGTATCACAACAAAAGCTTTTTATGCTTAAACAAGATAATATTTATATTATAGGAACGAGATCATTTGTTGTGCAAATGCAGGAATACATTATTAGACTTATGTGGTTTATCATCAGAACATAAAAGCATTTCACTTTCAGAAGCATCATCTCTCTATTCGAATGGCTTCAGTTTGTCATAGGAGTCTAGATGCCAAACTTATTTTAGGTCATTTTTGACCTAAAATGACCTAATCTTTCATAATCTTTGGGTCAAAATATATCCAGAAATGTGTCAAAGTCTCTGCATGACATCACATCCTGCCTGGTCAGTAGAAGCATGCCTGTCACAGCACAATGCGCTGCTTAACAGTAAAATCTCTCCATGGCTTAATCCAAGCATGAAATAGGATGTAATCAGATCCAATAGACAAAACATATTCTCAACTACTTATCTGTATGTACCTCAAACCATAAAGTAACTGGCATTGTTAAATTTGATGGCCATGTGAATCAAACTAGGGAAGGTTTTTCTGAAAACTATGTTCAAATTAAGCTTACTACGTACTTTGTTGTCTTTGCAGGTATAATGCAGATGAGTTTTTCTGAATCACAGATGGTGCATTCATTGAACATACCTTCTGTGACAATAACACTGAACTTTTCGTGAAAGTTCCTTCAAACTTGCTGGCAAGTTTCTCAAAAACGCCTTGCAGGTTCCATGGGAGCCACTGCTCAGTTCCAGGGACAAAACCTAAGTGCTGGGAAAATACTGGCTGTGCTAGTAAATTCACAGTTATAAAGATATGTATCTTATCTTCATAATTCAGCACAATTTAAAGGTCATGAGTAACTTAGCTGCAGAATAGTAGTCGGATTGGAAAATCCAATTCCTTTAAAGACAGATTTGGATAGACAAAAAGAATGATGCATTATTATTAACAAAATAAAAGTACAATAGTAAGTCTAGTAAGTGAGAAGAATTTTCACAAATGTATTTACACATTTTAGATAATATTGAGTTTGTTTCTGAGGAGAAACGCAAATATTTTTCACTCAAGTATTCAAAAAAATATTGTTTTGCAGTTCACTGCAGGCTGAAATTATTCATTTTAGTGGTTCCGACTGTTTCGATCAGGCCCAGGAATGTCAAAATAACATCATTCACTGTAAAACAAATTATGAGTTTTTTTGAATCACAGATGGTATATTCATCGAACATACCTGCTGTGACTGTCAGAAAATTCCCAATAACGCGGTACTTTTCATGAACGTTCCTTCAAGCCTGCTGCTCGACACATTTGTTGAGTCGAATGCAAAAAAGCTCAACAACCACTTTGTAGCAGCAAAGTTCTACTTCCCCCTCGGTCCTAATGTTTGCATGGCTTTGTTGCCCTGCTTGGAAAATGACCAGAACATCATATTATCAAAATGCATGTAACAATTTGATAAATGAATTGATATAAAAATAAAACATTATTCATACTGCTCACTCTAGTCAGCAACAGGCCATATAATAAAAGCAAAATACTGAGTAAGCCTAAGTGAAACAAAGGGGAAAACTTCTAAATGTGCAGTCCTACTTGGCTATAAAAATTAAACTGCCTCTTAACTAAACACCACCGTTGCTCAATAGCTTTACAACGGAGCATTTGAGGGCATTGCTTGAAAGTGAGTTTGAAAACATATTGGGTGTAGGGATGAAAAAGGAAGCAAGAATTGTAACTATTACAAATGTGGTTGGTGACACAGAGAAAGGCAGATAAATAGAGTGCAGAGGAATGAGAAAGTCTAATTCTTGCACTGCACCATTCATCACACGCTGCTCAACAGCGACCAGCCATCATTCACCAAATGATCACTCGCCATAATTCAAAAGAGATCTCTTGTGTCCTCCCATCCAATCTGCTTGCCCTTGAAATGTGTTTCTAAGACATGAAGTCAAGCTGAAACACCAGGGAAAAACTCAAGTTTTCACAAACCCAGTTTAAATCAGAACTCATTCAACTTGACTGAGTCCATCGCTGCAGTGTATGACTACAAATTAAACAGGAGGTTGAGTCAAAAGAAAGATGCCGCTAATCACTCCTTGTTTCCTAGCTGTCCTGCTCCTCTACAGCCGGTCTAATATGCTATCACAAGGAGCATCGCCGTGGGAACATCCTCCTGCATCACAAATTCACTGCTGCTGGTTCCACACCCACCAGACCTTGGCTCTTCTTTTACTTTAAGTAGTTGTCCGTGGTTGTTTTTGTTATAATCTAGTTTAAAAAAAAAAGTTTGATTCTGTAGATTTGTCATATTTGCCAGTGCCAATTCTGTCAACAGATTCTTCAATTTAACAGAGGATTTCTGTAGGTTCTCTACAGTCACAATGGGTATCTCATATCTCACATCAGCTCAGGTGAACGGCATTGTCTTTCATTCATAAAACATAAGAAAAGGTTGACTTTATTTCCTCAAATTATACTATGAACATACTATTAAGCACAATTTTTTGCTATTTAAAAACACAATAAACTATGTTGAAGCTTGTAATGAGGAAAAAGAAAACAAAACGTAACTTAAGCACAATTCCAAGGTGCTTCAAGAAACATAGACATTAAATTGTAGAATGTTGAGCAATCACAATGAAAAGAGAAAAAGGAAAACCTGAAGCTTAATTGAAATCAGGATGAGAAGGGATTGCAATGACAGAAAGAAAACACGAGGCAGATAAATGTATAATTTCTCCGGCAGCATGTGTTTTGGTTAGGACGGGCAGACAGTCCATTCATCCTCGTCATGTTGCTGTCAGAACCCCCACCGCAGACGAGTGATGAACCACCCCCCCTTGTCAGACCGAAAGCAGTCCGTCTCTCTCCGAATGATGGAAATGTACGGAAGATCGGATCAATTTCTCTCCCTCTGTCCTCTTCGTCTCTGTTCTTTCCCCTGTCATGGCGTGAAAATCACTGTAATCTCTACTTCTCTGGAAGGGGAAGGTTTGGGTGGGTTCTTGCGATCACTATCTGAATCTTAATCCACACCTTTACATTGGTAAGGATTTCAGTCTGACATCTGTCCCCACTGCGTCTCTCTTCTCGACCTTTTGTCTCCCGGAGTGTCCTTGTGTCTTTTGTCTGTGGCTGTGGGTTTGAGTGATCATGTGAGCCACATGTGGTTCCTTCACAGCGTAGCACAGGTGGGCATCGCCTCTGACCTGGGGATACTCTGAAAATGTCATTGTTTGGCTGTGCTCTGGTTTATGACACAGTTTATCCAGCGCCAATGATTTCTCCTCCCCAGTGCGGCCTTCTGCTTTGTCTGCGTGGAATCATGAACGGTAAATAAGTGGTAATGGGGAGCGAGCGGGAGGGGGAAGTCAGCCGACGTCTCTCTGTCATCACTTTAGAAGGTTGTGACCCCAAAGCACGGTGGCACAGCGCTGCTAAATTATTCAGACTGTGTCTCGAGCCCCAATCTCTGGAGAAGACGGGGCCTGTGATTGCTGCAAGCGGACTGACTGACATTTGCACATGAAAATCGCCTCTGTTTCCCCCCAAACACCAGTTCTGCTCAAAGAAAACAGTGGAGAGACTCGAGTTGTGCGTGATGCCATTTGGTAGAGGCTGATTGGACATCAGTGGAGGCATTTCTTTTTCCTTACTCATACAAAGCTGATTGTTTTTACACAAACAAAAAATAAATAAGTTAAGAGCTTTCATATTACAACTTTCACTTTTCAGATTTGTTCTGCGTGTAACTCAAAACAGTTTGTTAATTTTTATGTCCAAAGTGGAGTGATGTGTAAAAAGAAATGCAGCTAATTAGAGATATTATGTCTGAGACGGCAAACTCGGGCATCAATACATGGCATGATGTCTAATGAAGATCAAAGCAGAGGTAAAAAGTAGAAAACAAAATTGTAAAATAACTTAGTCAGCCTTCTACCACATGAAGAACATATCTAGGGTTAAATGACCAATGTCCCAACAAGACCACATGAATGTCTCTCCAAATGAGCATTATATTACATGACTTTGTATCCTTTCAAAACAACATAGATGCAACTTAGCTTAAAGGAATACTTCTTTCTGGAAATATCAAACTAGAAAAGCACTTCCTGCTCTGTTCCCTCAGAAGTTCAAAACTCTTTCAGTTTCTCACCACAATGAGCCTAATTCATTACCTTGTAATTTATACTGAGCATTTGAACATTTCTACTCTTTAGAATTGGAAACAAATGTTTCAAATGGTTCTTCAATTTAATTAAAAAATCTTCCTGTGCAGAGTTACAAGAAGAAAACTTTCCATTACCAATGTAGTGAAATATATAGAGAAGGAGTGGACACTTTGAACACAGGGATAGGTTGTTAACTTGGTATAAATACCTATTCATATTTAAAAAGGGAGTAATTATTAAATTTGACCATTTTCCAGTCATAGCAGCCTTTAGTAGTTATTAAAATGATAAATGAAAACAATTATTAAATGTCCATGTGGAAATTTAGTCCTCAGGATAAACAATACAGGTTGGGATTCCTAAACTACAGTAATGTAGGATTTAAGGTCCACATATACCATGGATTTGATGAACTGCTTCTATAAGACATCACAGACTTTGGACTTTACTGGGACAACTTGGAGAGTTTTTCATAATCGAAGTTTTGACAGGCCTTTTTTTTTCTCAAAATGGATAAACCTTTTATAATGTTTTACTATCTTTTGGTCAATGCTTTTCTCACTACCTGTCAGAAACAAAATTCTTGACTAAGTGAAAAGGATTTACAATCTAACTCTGCCAAAGGTATGAATAATTTTGAGCTATTTTAAATATACATATAGTTTGAAAATTGGGCTATAGCTGAGTAAAATCAAGGATAGGAGCTGTCTCATAAATCATCTTTCCTGGTGGGGTCAAAGGGTATTTGAATGAGACACGAGCAGAAATTTGATCTTACTTATGGGGATAGGTTCTCACCAATGCAATGATACATTGTGCATAACCCAACGTTCATATTGATTAAATGCCAGGATTTGTGCACATCGAAATTCCAGATGACTGGGATTAATAGTGGAAGGAATCAATGGGTTCCAAAAGGCCATTGAATGCTATCTCAGTGAGTGGCTGTGCATGCCTATTATGATGCATTACATTGGACAACGCTTCACCACTGTTCTGTAATTGCAAGTGGAGGTTTGTTTTACAGCCATTTATTATAATCGTCACATTGTTACCAAAGCAGTCAACACAATCCAAGCCCTTAACAGTTATTTTTGCCAATTAAAGCTGTAGAGCTTCTGATTAATCAGACTTCTCGCATGGTGCAGTTTAAAGTGAGTGGGGTGAGCGTGTGAGTGTGGAGAGCGAGAACAGCTCTGTATGCCGGTCCATGTCTCTGGGCTGAAGGCGAGCGGGCCTGTGTTGAGGGTGGGAGGAAGAGGAGGTGCAGCGGTGCAGGGGATAACAGGTCCTGTTGGGAGAGAGGAAGAGAGCAGTGAAAAGAAGGAGGAAAAAAAATAAAAAAAGAAACAACACAGGGAGGGGTGAGAATATGGGAGAGGGAGAGGGTGAGGCATTGGACAGATGACAAATTGTGATTAATAAATGTGGTTCAGGACAGGAGTGTGGAGGGTTGTTATTAATAGAGAGAATTAGAGCGGCTGTGCAACTCAATCTGCACGCTGTCATTCTGAATCAGGCCCCATAATCAGAGCCTAATGAAATAGCACTGCACCAGGATGTAGTCACGTCCTGCACCATGTATTCTTAACATGTCGGCAATAAGCACACAGACTCAGGTAAATGCGAGGATATGTCTACTGACTAGTAAACTTAAAACGACAAATAAATGCTAATTAAAGCTACCAGCCAGAGTTTCTACTAATTTCTTTTGTTTGTTTTCAAAAACCTGTCACAGCCAGTTTTTATTTTTTAACGCTTCACTATTTTTTGTGGCTCCTTAAATAATCAAGAAAAAATGCACACACTTCTCATAAACCTGCCTCTGGCAATATCAGAAATCTGAGTTTTACTTAGTGTTTTTTGTTTGTTTGTTTGTTTTTTTCATAGAGTGTGACTGTGCTAGCAACTTGTGTAACATTTAAAAGTAGACTACAGGTGGAAAATGAGAAATTAATGCAATCATACGTAAAAATGCATGCTGGAATATAAAAATGTTCTTACTGGCTAAAGCTGGGAAGTCAAAGAGTTTGCTTTACCTTTTCCACCCATGGCAGCATCCATCATTGCGGCATCAAATTCTGTTTCAAACACGTAAGGCTGCTTCCCTGAAACTCAAATGAAACTTGAATGCTCTAATATCAAGTTTTAGTGATCTACATAGATGCAGTGAAAATTACTGTTTTCAAAAAAATTATTCCTTAAAAGCCGACATGTATAATGACCTGCTGAGCCGATTTACAAGATAGCTGGCAAGTGATGGCAGGAGTCTTGCCGGTGTTGTCTGTGAGGAAACATGAAAAGGAGTCCCTCAGGGAGTGCCAGCCCACCAGCAGAAACTTGTTCTTTTTTAGAACCACTGCCCTCTGTGTGTTGCTTAAACTGTAAATGATGATATGCACTTTGCCATAGTGCATGCAATCCAATGCTTAAAGAGATAGTTCAAAATTTTTCAAGTCAGGTTCTGTAAAAGGCTACAAACATCTACTATATAGAGATGTTTGTGTTTACTTACAACACAATGCCAGCTTTGTGCTTTACACTTCCATGCTTTAGTTTTAGGGAATTGCTCTTTCTGGTCTCTGAAAGTACTTCACAAAGGAAGATCTTTGGTGGTGCAGTGCCCTTCTGCCCTCTGGTTTAAATGTAAATAATCATCAGCTTTTGTGAAAATAATCACCCAGTACAAATGTGACAATGCTCTAAAGGTATTTAAAATAATCTTTGAAATAATTCTTTTGACGTTTTCGAGACCAGAGGTGTTTTAAGATGACAGGAATTGGCTTGGCCTTCTTTTGGACAACCTTCAAAAATTACAAATTCCTTTATTGCAAAATATTACCCATATTTTTCTCATTACAGCACAACAGATTCACCGCCTCTTTGGTCTATTTGAAAAGTAAGCCGATTGCTGCTATAGATGGCTAAGTTGAACTAGTGTGACTTTAATCAACTGTGCAGGCACAAAAAAGCCAAAGCATTACAGACACATCCAATGAGTAATGTGGCCATAAATAAGTTCTCCTTCTCTTTCTTGTTTATACAAAGGAGAGAGGGGAGAAATACTACAGTTTAAATCTTGCATGCGTGTGCACAAAACTAAGAGATTTATTCTCTGCATGTCATAATTCATGATATTAATTATTAAGCAAGCTAATAACTCAAAAAAACCACAAAAAAAACAAAAACTGATTCTGCCCACTTGCTGTGTTAACAGTGGAGTCACTGTGAAGGCAGACATGATGGAGTATTGTATAGGGAAGAAATACATTTTGCCACTGTAATGCAAAACACTGAAAGTTAGGTGAGTGTACTACAGGGAACAAATCAGGAACAGGACAGAGAGAAAAAGAGAGGGAGACAGACAGCTGAAAGACATACGCATATTTCAATATTAATCACCTCAGTAATATTTTAACAGGCTCTAAAAATCCAATCCTGAGCATATTGCTTCTGTCTGTTGGCAATGATTATTCACACCATGTTGCTCAGGACTTCAGAGGGCTGTTTTAGTGACCAAAACAAACTTAATTGCAACTTTACTCCTAAAAATGCCGCTTGGAAACTTTTGCCTCAAAAAACATATCTCTGCCCAAACCCTAAACCCTCTTCAATTTCCCACAAAATCCAAGACATCCTTTTAGTAACCAGCTTCAAATGTGTTTATTGCTGACCTCTTCCTGACTGGGAGGATAAGGTGGCGTGATCCCCACATTACTAGACCGGTGGCTGGGAGAGAGCTCGAGGAGGAAGTGATTGATGAAAAAGGATTCATCAATACTGTATGGAAACCTCTTCCTACTGCTATCACCATGTCAGCAATTAAATTTTCTGCCTGTCAGACAGGTGACAAATTGCTCTAAGTGAAAGAAAATATTTACAAAAACTGATGCCTATAGATGTTTTCTGACATGAATTGTGATCACCGGTGATCAATAAACAGAAAAAAAAATCACTGATGTGAGCAATGTTTAACTAATGTAAGACTCCAGGGGGAGTGATGCATAAATGAATCTATACAGTGTCATAAAGTCCTGATGTTCAGTCATGATGGATTTTATCACAATGATTTGTTTTCGGGGTGACATCCACCTATCCAATTTCTATATCCGGTTATTTTTATTTATTTATTTTTGCCGGCTTACGAGTGGCGCTGATGCTTGTCTCTATTGTGATTGGCTGAGAGGCAGGGTTCACCCTGGACAAGTAACCAGGTCATGACGGTCCAACACAAAAACACACAGGTCAAGCAACCACTCATGCACATTCTCTCTCACTTACCCTGTGAAAACAGAATTTCTGCGAGATGAATTTGAAACCTATTATGACCTTTTCAGCATGGTTACAATTTAGAGGTTATGAAATATTTGGCCTGATGCTCACCTTTGACACCTGCAAACCGTGTGACATGCTTCTTCAAGTTAGTTGATAGCAAATAAAATAATTAGGAAGCTTTAATTTGAATTGATGCAACATGATTAGGTCCTTCATTGTTTGCATCAAGGCTTCTATAAGTTTGTCGTGGAGAGTGAACTGTCTTCTGCCGTCATCTGTTGAGGTAGCAGCATCAGAGCCAAAGGCTGGTTATGTAAACCTAAAACTTTCCACTACACTAAAGTATTTTAGTGTAAAATACTAACATTTGTACACTAAATTAATGTATATAGAGTACAAATTTTAGTATTTTACTCTAAAATAATTTTAGTGTAGCATAAGTGTATTTTACACTAAATACTAAATACCATTATCATAAATAAAACTGTATGTGCCTACAATTTATTGTACTAATTCAGTATTTAGTATATGTTACACTGAATACTAAATTAGTGTAAAACACTGTTTTTACACTAATTTAGTGTACAATTAGTGTACTAAATTGGTGCACCAATTTAGTACACTGAATTAGTGTACTAATTTAGTGTACTAGTAAATTAAGCGAAATTAGTACATTAGTGATAATTTAGTAATCTTACTAATATACTAAATTAGTAAAATTTGTGTATTTAGTGTATTTCACACTAAATACTAAATACTAAATACCATTCAGTGTAAAATTGTAAAATTCTATTGACTGTATCTACCTATAATTTGTTTAGTATTTAGTGTATTTTACACTAAATAGTAAATTAGTGTAAAATGCTAATTTTACACTAAGTTAGTGTAAAATTAGTACACTAAATTAGTGTACTGATTTAGTACACTTCTAATTACTAGTTAGTAACTAATTAGTACCCTAAATTAGTATACTAGTGTACTAGTAAATTACACTAAATTAGTTCATTAGTAATAATTTAGTGCATTAGTAATTTTACACTAAATAAACAGTATTTACCTGTAATTCTAGTTTGTAAACCTGAATTTCTCCAATTTGAGACAAAAAAAGAATGGATGGATGGATGGATGGATGGATGGATGGATGGATGGACGGACGGAAAACCCCATTTTACTTAGACACTTCTTTAGGCACAAAACAAAAACATATTTTCCCTATGATTGGCTGAAGCTACTAGAAACGCTAATTATTCGTAAATATACAGATTAAGGTAACCAAAATTCATTGAGCATAATTGTGTTAATTCATCTGTCATAGAGTCCCTGTTAATAAAATATTATGATGAATTAACCTCATAAAGCTGCAGTTAGTAGCAGAATAATGTGCTCCAAGTGCATGTTAATGGTTTGCCTTAACATGCAGGAGCCTTTTTTTTTTCTTTTTTTTTCTCGTTTGTTCTCTCATTATGAAATGTTGCTCTCACTGCAGGGAAACATTCCACATGAAACCAAAACATGATCTTTGACAACTAATGGTGTTCAAACTCTTTTGTCCGTTCAGTCTGTTTACTTCAGTGTGCAGGCGCCACCAGTTTAAGCTTTTGGGTAAGAGGGGGCATATTGTCTGGGGCAGGGTGTCTCACTAATGAGGCTGTATAGCTGTGGGATGCGAGTCACACACACAGACAATAGTCTGGGGACCATTTAGCGTCTCCTCTCCATTCCTCACGCATCACGCAGAGGCAGCTTTTACTCAGCCACCATCCCGTGTCCTCCCTTTGCCCGGTGCAGAAAAGATGAAAACATCCGCCGTCGTTTGGCAGCACAGTATCACACATTTTTTTGCTCACAGAGAAGTTTCCCTCTGACAGGTAAAAGAAAAAGAAAAAACAAAAACTGGCAAACACAGCATCAGTTCACAGTTTGAGTAATTAGTTTACAGACAAATTGGCTCAAAAATAATCACGTGAAAAATCACAGAGGAAGAGAAAATACATACTTCAAGCTTTATATAAAGTTTTTTTTTTTATTTTTTATTTTTTTATTATTCTTAGTATTTTTATTTTTGTGATAAATCTGACTCGGACTAGAAATGGGTAAATCTAGATGCTGATATAATAGAGAGAGACAGAGACAGGGGAGGGGTGAGGAGGAGAGATCTAACAGGTGTAGACCAGGACTGCTGCTGGACCAAACGCCTCGATACAGCGATACAGAGGACGGACACGGCGTGGACAGGAGCGTCAGGCGGCCGTGCGCTCCACACTCGGAAACGCGTCCCTGCGGGCATTTTGTTTGCTGAACTGCCTCAGAAGTCACCGGGGTTTTTTTTTTTTTTTTTTTGTTTGTTTGTTTTTTTTTGTTTTTTTTTGGACTTTATAATTTGTTTGCGGAAAAAAAGAAAAGAAAATTGCGCTCTGATTTAGAAACTGGCGTCACTTACCGGGAAACTCCTGCGCTCCTTGGCTCCTCAGCTTTTCATTTTGGCGCTCCAGGGGTCGTTTTGTGACACAGGTGAGAAAAACTAATTAGATATTTGCTTCCAAGTTTAATTAGTTGAAGTATATATGCTTTGTTTCGGATATGTAACTCTACCAGCATGCCGATTGAAAATCAAACACTATTATAAGAAGTTTACGCTGTAAAAATAATAAAAATTGAACACGTTTAAGTGCTCAAATACATCTTTTCGAGTAACATTTGATTCATAACTTATATCACCTGTAAATTTGTCTGAAAACAATCAAATCAATAAGTGTTTTATTTTCCTTTATATAATTCTTTTCAGATCCAGACATAGACAGAAGAAGAATCTACTTCACCACAATCTGTTGAATCAAGAAAACCAAATTGAATGATTTCAGAGACAAAACAGTGAGCTGTCCACCGATGATCGTGCCTGGAAATATTTGTGACCTTTTTCCATCTCAGCTGTGGCACTAAGTGAGACATCTACATGAAGCTCTGTGATATCTTTTAAGAGGAACCTCAAGGGACATCTATATTTGAAAAAAACAAAACAAAACAAAAACAATCGATCAATTGTTCTTCATCTGACATAACCAATCATTTTGTTGAGTGGACTTTTGTTGAGTGGACTTTCGGGGACAAACTGTTGCTACTGTGAATCTCCTCAAATAATCTTGTGTTTTGTAAAAGTGAGTCGTCATAAACCTTAAGAACCTTTTGGGATTAATTTGTTAGAAAGATCTTGAAGTGAGACTACAGGACTTTTTTTTTTTTTTAACTCTAATTGGATCTTCTCAGATGTATTTTTTATTCTTCCTGGCCGTGTGCCATTATAGGTTTTCTCTAATACTTGGCCAACCAATGCTCTAATAACCCCGACCTTTATCCCCCTTAACATCTTTTCACACCTTTTCATTCCATACTGGTTTCTGGAGAGATTTCATCCTGGCTGGCACTATTCCAGCCAAGGGGGAGGAGGACTTCCTCACACTGGCCGCTTCTCGGCTCAGCCGCAGGAAACGCGTGATCGTAGCCGCTGTTGGCGTGGCCATGGTTCTGATACTTTTGGTGGCTATTCCTCTGCTTGTTCACACAACCAAAGGTGGCAGTGCTGGGACCACCGGGAGCCGATATGAAATGCTTGGAAGCTGCAGGATGGTGTGTGATCCGTACGCTACCTCTCAGCCTGGTCAGGAGCTCATAGCTGTGTCTCCACCCCCACAGGAATACTCTGGAAAGAAGATTAGGTCTGGACTTCGAGGGCCTCCTGGGAATCCGGGTCCTCCCGGGGACCGCGGACCCCCAGGGGAGCCGGGGAAACCGGGGCCGCAGGGGCCCCCCGGTCCTGGTCCTGGGGGGTATTCTCCCTCAATCTACACCCCTAAAATCGCCTTTTACGCAGGGCTACGCAAGCAGCACGAAGGCAGTGAAATACTGAAGTTTGATGATGTGGTGACCAATGTGGGCAACTACTATGAGCCCAGCACCGGCAAGTTCACCTGCCCTCTGCCTGGCATCTATTTTTTCACCTACCATGTACTAATGAGAGGTGGTGATGGGACTAGCATGTGGGCAGACCTGAAGAAGAATGGACTGGTTAGTAAAAGTGTGCGCGTGCACGTGTTTGTGTGTGTGTGTGTGTAAGCAGAGGCTTAGTCTGTATGTAAATGCCGCACAGGAACACACCGCAGATATCTTTTTTTCACTGTTGATATCCCGTCTCATATTCACCTCTGCAACATTGAGCTTTTGAGATTCAGAGCACAATCCATTTAGCAAGTGGCAACATGACAAGCAAAGAATGAAACGGCAACCCTTCTCCTCATTAAGGGGGAGGACATGCTATACGGCCTTAAAATCTCAGCCTTCACATATTTGCATTCCCACGTGTGCCTTGGCTAAATGACAAGTGGCAGAATGCAGGCAAAAAAGAACAGTCTAATTAGTGAGAATCTCACACAGAAGCTTGATTATCACCTAAACACAAGTGCAAAAGAGCACAGGAGACATGTCTGTCAGAATGTGGACAGTCGAGTTTGCACCTCGGCTAAGGAAATAATGAATTTAATATCGACAGTCCACTCATCCACTGCCTCGTTCCCCAGACACTAATTAAAGACAGAGGTGGTGCTGGGAAGGAGAGGAGTGGAGATCACAGGGATTTCATCTGAGAAGTCCAGATTCAAGAAACATTCTTCCCGTTCATGTTGCTTTGTACATTCATTCATCCATCAAGGACTCTAAATGTAAATGATTTTTGCTCAGATCTTACTTTGCAGACATGAGTTGCAATGGGCATCACCTTATGTACCTACGAACTAAAAGAGCAACCCTCGGTTCTTGATTGTGGAACTTTTTTTGACCACAGACATGAAGGTGCATTTAAGGGCTTCCCGTCTAATACGCCGCATTGTCATTCAAGTCATTTTAGTCTGCTAAATAATTCATTCATCTTGGATTAGATGCCCCCGCTCTCAAACGGCAGCTGTACCTTCCTTCCCTAACCTCATCCTCTCTTGTTCATTGATTCTCCATTAATTATATTTCACTCAGCTCAATTATTTAACCTTACCCAGGTCCTCGTGACAACCGTCGGGTGGCTTCTTTAAACACTTCTGCTAAATAGAGTGCACTCTTAACGGGGACAGACCCAAGCAGAACTGCAGCTGGATGAATATGGAGTGCAGATGAAATTCTGCAGAATGCATGATCATGTATAAAGCCCACAGGCAGTCGGGGTACGATGCCCGAGGCCAGTCTGTGGCTTGGGCTTAGTAAATGGGGGGCGTGTTTGTCAGGTTGCATTCCTGACCACAGAATCAAAGAGACTTGTTTTAACCATTGCCGTAGGTGCTCCAGCTTTATTGGATATTGTCTCTTGCTGTGCCTTTCAAAGGATCACCCACGGCACAATTTGGCCATTTGCATTTTCTACCTGTGTTGTTAAATATTTGCACTTTTAACAGGTGGGGTCATTTTTATTCAGTGCTCCATTGAGTTCCCAAGTTTATCCTGAATTCATTCTGCCACAATGAGGACGACGTGGGCCAATGACCATGGGCGGGGCGTAGGACGATAGATGACTTAATGGAGGTTTGGAGACAGTGGGCTGGTAGACGAGGCATTTGGGAGGCGTGTGTTGAAGGCCAGGATGAGATCAGGCAGGATGACCGATGAACACCCACTCTCCACGTAGCGGCTTGACAAGTGATCAAGGTTGACCATGGAAATAAAAAAAAAATAGGCGGGGGAGAGAGAAGAAAGTTATTTTCTAAAGTCTCTACATGTGTGAGAGGAGTAGCTCAGTGTTTCTTAGTCTCTTCTGAAAATAAATTTAAATCACATTCAGATCAAATCAAAATTATTTGCCTGAATCCTGAAACAGCAAAACATAACAGTTTTTGTCTGGCATCAAATAGTGTAAAAATGATTCAACTGATCAATAGTAGAAAATTCAAATAGATAAAAAGCTTAAACTGATAAAAAAAAGAAAAAAAAAGTATTCACATATTTCATAATTTTAAGACAAGGTAAGATATGTGGCAGCCTGGAGGATCTGGTGGAGCCGTTAGGATAAACCAGTTCAGGTTAGACAGGTCGATATGCTGTGATTCTTGATGCTTGTCATAATTTGATGTGATCTTAATGCCAAGGAAGCAATGAAAATACAAATGTATGTTTTCTCACCTATGCAGCACAGGTTTCATAATTCTCACATTCTGTTTAAACAAATCTTTATTCATTATGAAATAATCTAACTGAGGTCTGACAAGTCCAAATATGACTATAATAGGTCAAATGTAGCCCAGAATGATAAAAAGAAAAACAAATACACTTTTAAGTTCAGCACTAAACAACTACATTAGCATAAGCACACACACTTGATAGACTGCAATATTTTTTTATTTATTTGAACTCTGGATAATATAATCAGCTTTAAGAAACCGATTTGTTGCATAACAGACATGATAAAGTATTTCTATGTGTGTTGTGGTACCCCACATGGTGTGGCGCCCTGTGCAGAATGCCATATGACTTACATAAAACACTGCCACTACCTGTGCCAACACCCTTTTAACCACTTCACATGCTCATGACATTTAAGTTGTGATTTTGTGCGGATACTTGTACTGTTGGGAACCGTTGCGCTTCTTTCCTTTGGTTCCCTATAGATCCAGTATCAAGTTGGCCCCCTTTCCCCACCATGTAAGACCAACCTGCTCGAGGCAACCTCCACAAATCACTGCACCACAACATTGCTTCAGGGCCACGGGATTTCTGATCGAAGAGGGAAATCTTCAACCGCTTCCATGTTTGCAATTGACCTGTGAGCGTCTGATTGACAGAAACATCCTGTTCTCGTCGGGTGTATTAACAACCCTGTATGTCCTCTGCTCAGCTATAGACAAAGAGGCCGGAGATGATAGATCGGTGTGTTTCATTAGGACACCTAATGGCTCAATATGGATTTCATCTTTCTCCAAATGAATAGCCCTAGATATTTCTCATTGCCTTAACCGATGATATAAATGTGTTTAATTACTCTGCTCCTAATATCCCGTCTTGATATATGACTTGTAAATGACTTAATATTCCAGGTTAGTACCAGATGTTATTAAGACAGTGTGTGATCGTGTTGGCATGCTTCTCGAGGCATGAAGAGACGATAATACGTCATGTGTACCTTCTCAACTGCTCATCCCACACTCTCCTCATTAGCTGAGCTGCTAATCCAGTTATTTATAATAATAAAACTCATCTCTGAATATCTATGTTAAACACTCTCTAAGCAAGATGCTGTGTAGACAAATAGATACCTGCTCTGCTCTCATTTAATCTTGCCCATGTTTTTTTTTTTAGCTGTCACAGGTCTCTTTTAATAGCCCTGGTAAAGGTCAAGTTATTTCACACGGTAATGTTAAAATGTCATCACTTGCTGTAATGACCGGTACCTGGATTAACTTTCCCCAGTAAGGAGACATAGTTAGGCTGCAGGTGGAATATAATTAGACTCAAAGCAGACAGAGTGTGAGATACAGAGAAGAACTGTGACAGGACAAATGCTGTCTTTTTAGTTCATATAGAGGCGCAGCTTAATAAAGTAAAATATTTTAGCAATTCATTTCAAAAAGTTAATTATAAGTACATTCGTTACAAACAGAGTGATACATTTCAATGGTTAGTTTTAGTTACTTTCATGATTATGGCCTCTGACCAATTAAAGCTAACATCTGCATCTGCACAATGAAACAAATTGCTATTGTCATTGCAATGTCAGTGTTTGCAATGTCGCAATCTCAAAAGACTACTTGGATGTCAGTGTCCAAGAGATTATAAATACATTTTTTAAATTACAGATATGTGGCCCCTTGGGTAGATTTTAAGTGTGCATACACACAACTAATAAAGTTGTTTGCTGCTAAGATTAGGATGATGGGAGAGAGAGCAGAGGGAGGACAAACTAGGGTGAAGGCAAGCAATGTGGATTAATAAAATATTGATATCAAAAATATTGCAATACTGGATTTAAACATAGAAAAGCCTGACACAAAAGGGCTGTGTCCGAACATGTTGATGAAAAATTAAGTGGAAGGACAAACTGTGGTAGGAAACAGCACATAAATAAGAGGAATAACTTTTGCTTTGAGAGGATTGTGAATCAAATCTTATTTGAGAGTCTGAAAGAGATTTATGAGGAATGAATTGTTTCGGGGGGAAGCTTTAAGAGCCACCACACATAGACACATCAAAAACATCAAAACTGTTTTATTCCTTAACCTAAAGTTTTCCTGAACCAGTCTTTACACCAGAAGAATCTTATTAAGGCCAAAAAAACACTTCATGGCTGCTTAATGGACCAAAGTTCTCATTAAGAAGAGAGTTAATTATTGCAGTTATTTGAAAATTACAGCTCAGATTATGGAGGACGAATGGAGAGGGACAGAAACCAAGTTGCTTGAAGTCCAGTGTGTAAGTTTTACAGTCACAGGTCATGGCTTGAGGTGCCACATCATCAGTTGCCGTTCTTTGACCGTGTATTATAAGTCGGTGAAGATGTCCACCAGGAAATTATTAGAGGACTTTATTCTCCTTTAAAGATGCTAATTTCATTTTCCAGCAGGACTTACTACCTGCTCACACTGTCAAAAGTACAAGTTCCTGTCTCAGTGACCATATTATCAGTGTGCTTAATTGGCCAGGGAACTTCACTGAGCTAAACTCCACTGAGAATTTATGAATTATTATCAGACGGAAGATGAAAGGCATCAGATGCAGTAATGTAGATGAGCTGAAGGCTTCTGTAAAATAACCCAGGGCTTCCTAAATAACTCAGCAGAACCAGAGAACCTGGTCACCTCTGTGCCACCATTCATTGATACAATAATTAATATAAAAGGCTCCCTGGCCAACTTTCAGGCACATATTATGGAAAGTGCATGGACATACCTGTCAGTAGGCCAAGATGTCTGTGTTAATATCCATTTTATTGGTCTTATGGTACAAATTGCTCTGAGAAACTGAAAGTTGGGTTTCCATCAGGTGGAAGGCTTAATCATCAAAACTGACAAAGCTAAACACCTGACTCAGAATAACATATCCTTTTTCACAAAACAGATGAAATTAATTTACTTTTTAAAAAAAGTAAGGGAGATTTGTTCCTAAGATAATATTGAGATTAAAGTCGCAGAGCAATATGTTACCGAATGGCAGGTAATAGCAATCCCAGGCACGGTTCAGTGCCTAAATCGCTTGTCACCTTGTAATCCCAGGGCTCCCAGTGGAGAGGCAAAGCCTATTTAATAAATATTCTATTTCCACAACCTCACCGCAGCTTCTTCCCAAACCTCCTGCTATGTGCTCGGGTCCCTTAGGTAAGTTTAACGGCTACTTTTCTATTGTCTCCACTTTAAGAGGTCAGTATATCACTGCGAATGAACCCTGTCAGTTTTATTACCAGTGGAGCCCAGTACCACAGATAACAACAAGACTTCATACACCCCCGCATCTCCCTGGTCTCACAAAAACAGCCTCGCTTGATCAGTCTGTTACTCCAGGCCCCCCTTTATCAACTTTCTGGCCCGTATTTTTCCCTCCGCCTTCCTCCACCGCTTTACTTTGTCTATTATCTCTGTCTATGTTTTGCGCAGTGACTCTGCTTGTGGAGGAAACGACAAGGCAGCTGCTCCTCGCTCCTCCACCCTCTTGCTTTTCTCCTTCCTTTTGTCTGTGGCCGTCTCCTCCCAGGCGTGTTTACAGGAGGCCCGGTAATGAAAGGGCTAGGAGGAGACAAAGACAGCCACAGGCAAGCCCTGGGGGCCCCTGCCTCATGGCTCACAGCCCTTCCAGCTCCAGGATCAGCGCCGTGTGTTGCCTGGTTCACTTGGATCAGTCTGTCTTCCAGCCGTATCCTTCTCCTCTGTTGGCTTCCTGTCCTAATCCCAGCACATCTCCCACACGACTCTCTGTCTGGTAGCTGCATTAATTGATGGTCAGTGTTACTCCTTCAAACACAGGAAGAGTCAGCTACAACACCAACTCGTCTAACGTATGCTCAAAAAAGCGAAGCATCTTTATTAATGAAGATTATATTGATCATTGTAATTAAAAAAAAAAAAAAGAAGAAGCAACTCTTAGATCATTAAAATCCGAAAACCCTAGTGAGGTTGAAGATCTTCGCACATTTACTTTGAGTTGGGCCAAAATAATGAGCATGGTGACATATGCGTGCTGTCGATAAAAAGTCACAACAAGCAGATCACTGTCAGAAGCATCCAGAGATGCAAATGTGATATTGGCTGTCACAACTTGTGACAAGCAGAACAATTTAACCTTTACAGATGAATATGTATCTGCGTTGTTGTTTGGGGGATGGTCTCAGGAAAACACAAATCTTGCAGCAGTAACAAACATCCACCTATTCTCTGATGATACTTTCTATAAAAACCTTAAGTCATGGTTGTCCAAATCGCAGGCCATGCAACAGCACATGCGGCTGATGCAGATAGACAGTTTGACATTTTTTAAGGGGAAGATTTTCATAAAACTGCAAAATGATAAACTGTGCTCTTTGCTTTCTGTTTGATTTTAAATTTAAATATCATCACAACATCCAGCAGCTTTTACTCAAAAGCAGACTTGGGCACACCCATTCATTAACCTTGACTAAATATAGAAAACCTTCCTAAAAAAAAGAGTGTCTGATGCCCTCATGTTGTGGTTCACAATTGACAAAAATTACTATACCAAGAAAATAATTTAAAAAAAGACAAAGAAATGTAGGACATTGCATTCTTCCACTTTAGTAAGCTAAATGCGCAGGAGCCTTCTTAGTTTTAAATTGAAAGTGATTTTCACATCTATTTTCCACATAAATGAGTTTTTCACTAACATTGTTGAGGAAGTGGTGCAACATGAACTCAGTGCTGCTGAGTGTTGCTTTTCAGTGATGTAGTTCCTCTGGCTGGAAACCCTAAAAATATTTTGTCCTCAAGACGTGTTTCACACAGGAATTTGGTGATGCACAGCATGCGGCCTCAATTTCCTGCATCGACAATCATCATTTTTTACGTAAATAATTGCCCAACACAAACATACCACTCGCACAAACAGTGTGCGAGTGAAGATGTTTCAGGGTGATAGATGTCAGGCCACCAGTTATCCTCAGCCTGCAGGACTAACTGAACTTGATTTATACACAATGAAGACACCAAGAGAATTATGTGAGGCAGGCAGCATATTAACTGCCCACTGGGCAATGTGTGATGTAGTCAATGTTGCTTTCCACCCATGTCAACATTTCCTGGGGAGCACCATAAGGCAGAAGCAAAGCTAGAAAAAAGTGCACTTTTATTGACTTTTGCAGGTCTTTTTGCATGTAGCTACACTGACACTGGCCCTTGGTAGGCGCATGTTCATAGGTGGTATGGTAAATAATTTTGAAGTTGGTATCTGAGTCATGGACTTTCGTGTTGAATTAACAGTGTGAGAGTGAATATGTTATTGTTTTTTTTAAAGAATCTGGACTGCATTTGACCATCTCTAGCTTACAAAGGCACATGCTCGGACTGTTCATACTTCAACTGGATATTCTACACTGATCAGAGATTCCTAAAATATACTTTGATTGACTATAATGCTTCTGGTAAGAATCTTACATAATAAAAAGTTGTTTTTATAGTGTTATGTTGTATGGGCCAGTAGTGGAAGGACTTTCTTGCCCCGGGCAATATTGAAGCACTACCACTGACTGCCAGAATGTGTGATGGCTGAGTGTCCCTAAATGTCAGCACCAACCTTCACACTCCAGTAGACAGGATGAAGCTCAGATGAAAAGTGGTGAAACCAGCTCAGTGACCTGACAGTATTCAGGACTAAATAGAGATCTATTCATTTTATAATTTGGCCTCTTCAATTTGATGCCTACATGATATCAAAGGTAAATTTAAAAAAAGATAGCGGCAAGTTTTACGTTACACCCCAAACAACATCAGTTCTGAAATAATAGTTTAAAATGATCTATTCTGCTTCTGTGGAGAGAAGCATAAACTTGAGAAGCCAGGTGTTTATTTAATGAGTTACTTCTGGGATTCCATTTTTTAGAATAATTTTAAATGAATGGGAACCAGTAAACATCACGCTGTATGTTGAACGAAGCATCCACAGCCCATATCTCATTTTAGATTTCATAATGATCCCAGATTATGTTCAGACAAGAAAGCACAACTTTAGGATTGATAAATGGTGAGAGGCTCGTCCAGACAGGGACAAAAATGAATTGTGCACTGGGGAAGGAGCACATTTATTTTTTAGTTACAGTAATTCAGGCTTTGCTTCTTGGTGACTGACTATTTTCAAATTGATATGTACTCGTTGGGGAGTCCCTGTGACGGGACTGACATGGCGGTAGTTGAATTGCAGATCATATTCTGTGGCTGTCATGGAGATGTGCGTAGCTTGTCTGGCGGCTGACATAGATTGAGTGCTCCCTGTCCAGGATGGACAAAAAGCCAGACACAAGGCCACTGATGGCTGACATATGTCTGATGATTGGAGATGCAACAACAAAGTTATTGATATTTCAGATTTTTAGGAGGGTGACTATGTCTTGTAAATTTCAAGGATTAAATCTAATCAGACCGAATGAAATAAGTTACTGTCAAAGCAAATGTTTTAAACTGAAATGACACATTGTTTCTCTGGGATTATGACACTCCTAACACTTCCTTCGGGTAAAATGTGCCCTATGTATTTTTAAATGCTTCAGCTTTTTTTTTTTTTTAGAGTTAATCAGCATATGTGGCACAACACAATGGTTCATTTTTCAAACTCTCATTTATTAAATGGGAAAGCCAAGAGAACAGCCTTTCAAGACACGAGTCCTCTCTTCATATTTATATCAGTAAAGTGTTTTGCTTTACTTTTTTGTAGTAAAGCAAAACAGTTACAATTTTAAGATTAAATTCTACTCGTGCATCAGTGTTGGTCAGACATATTTTACTGAAGCTATGGCCCCAGTCAAGTTTCATGTTTAAATTTCAGCAAAAAATTACCACAATTAACAAGAAAGAGTCTAAAGATCCATATTAAAAGATTACAAAAATGTCTGGCCACTTGAGGGAAAAAAATGAGGGAATGCAGAAAGGCTAAAGCATCACACATAGCACTGTTTGTGCAGACAAGACAGTATTATGAAACCAGAAATATTAAAAATTATGCAATAAAAATATACATTTATGAAATGCAGTTCTTTGCACCGCTGTTTCCACTGTTACATTGACCTGCTTGAGTCCAGATTTGACAGTCTCTCCACACCAGAGAGGGTTCAGTGCTTTTCCATGTTTTCTTAATTTGTGGATATTTGACCCCACTGTGGTGTGCTGGAATCTCTCGTTAGAAATGTGTTGGTAAGCAGACTATCAATGGCTTTTTTCTGCCCTTCAGTTTCTGCAACTGTGTTGCATTTGAGATACTCTAGCATATTTTAAGTTGTCAGACAGCTTCAGTCTTTCAGCCTAGAGTTTGGCTATTGAGACAGAACTCAGATTTTCAGAAACATTTGGTTAATCGGAGTTAATTTATGAATGAACAAGGTTTGTGCTTACTACTAACCTTGCTATCTTTTTTCCCTTAATACAGACAAAAGTATTTTGGAAGCTCCAGTTTTGCTTAAATCATACTATTTAAGTAAAACTATGATAAATGTTTTTTATTTCTCTATAAGTCAAGCAGTGGCCTATTATTTACATATATATTTAAAAATATGACACCTGACAACAGCACAGCATGTCTGACTTGATTTGTTAGACAATACGCATAAAATAACATATATTCAAAATGTGTTTGTTGTTAAACGGAAACTTACTTTAAGCTCTTGCGTCTCTGCACTGAGTAAACCCAATTAAATGTGTTAACAAACAAGTAAAGATCCACTGCTGCTTGGTCAATAAGATCCGACCCGCGGAGCATGCAAATGTGAAACTGTCGACCACATTCAATAGCGCGCCCATCGAGCTGGTCCAGCATCATAAGCAACAGGTCAATAGTTGATGTGGATAGTGATGCTGTTTATTGGCTTAGGCTGTTTCCCAACAGACAACCTGTTGTCCCCCTGCGAGCAACCTTGTGTCAGAACCCAATCACATGTCCATCCACACGTCTTATCCCATCCAAATGAAATCAATACGCAATTGAGTATCTGTGCTCATCTGTCAGGTCACAGGTCACAGTCCTATCAATCCACATAATTGTCGATAGGGCAAGCGATGTCGGACTCGTCAGGCTCTCGTTTGAAGGTTGCAGTAATTGGTTTAAAGGCAGTCTGGAATGAATCGAATGAAGCGCTAGAACAGCTACAAGTGTTCGTTTTTGCTCTAACTGCCTGTGTGCATGTCCTCCACCAGGTAAGAGCAAGCGCCATCGCTCAAGACGCTGACCAGAATTACGACTACGCCTCCAACAGCGTGATCCTGCATCTGGACGTCGGGGATGAGATTTGCGTGCAGCTGGACGGAGGGAAAGTTCACGGAGGAAACCAGAACAAGTACAGCACCTTCTCTGGCTTCCTTATCTACCCAGACTGAAGCTAAATTTACATTAAGAGGAAGGAAAAAAAACAAAAAAAAACAGAACCGTAGAAGAGGTTGACATGGACATGTACAGTATGGATGCAAATAAATGCACATACAACAATATCCACACACATGCATGTAAGCCAGCACACATGCACACACCTACATTGACGTGTTGTGAGATTACAGTGGATTGCAACGTGACAAATCTGACAGAGTGACAATTAAATCCAGTGGTGAGATACTGAGCCAATGATCATCAGCAACAGCATTTATTGGAACACTTTTTGTGCAAATATAGATATCAGGATATACAGGACAGCTTAAGTAATTATTTAACACTGAGGCTCAGAAATATCTAAAGTATTTTAATGTAATCTATATTATCGTACATGGTGAGAATGATGATACAATAAACACCATAAGTTGGATAGTTGAAATGCAATAATGGTGTTGATAAAATGAAATTGTGAGGTGAATGCATATTTAATAATATTTGATTTCAATAATTTCTGATTTCATGGTCGGCACCTGCTTCGGCGCACATCACAGCAAAGCATACCCAAAATGACTTACACTTCCGTTGTAATAAATTTGATCCCTTTGAGATTGGATCTGAGATGAGACAAAACTGATAGAAAAATGTTGTCATAATCATACATGTATCAACAAACAGTGCCCTTCACATTTGCCTCCACTGCTGGTAAAGATGTATGAAATACTTCAAAATAAATTCATTTTTATTGCAGAAGCAATACATTCATACTGAAAGTGTTTTTAAAAAAAATCTAACCATCAATTTGATTACATTTATCTAGTGGGAAAAAATGCTTCCTCTTTTGAAAATCACTGGAGCTGCAATGTCCATCTATTAAATGATTATGAAGTATTTATTTAATGTGTATTTTACATTTAAATTTCTCAAAGTGCAAAGAATCTTCTATTGTTAATCCACAAACATTATTGTTTCCCCAAGTATATAAACATAACTCTTTGCATACCTTTTTCTCTTAAAGATTCCTCCAAACAGGAAAGAAAACATCTTCATAAATCAGAAAATTCAAGAAATGACTTCTACTCAGTTGCCAAACAACTGAGACTGGAACAAAGAAGGCTGTGTGAAATTATGCTTCTGCAATAAAGTAAAATAAAATATCCCTTTATATTGTTTAAATCATGTATTTGCACACAGCAGTGTGTTAAAAGACACATTGCTCTATTTTTCCGAGAGTCTAAATCAGACTAAGCCATTTATGTTTTAGGTCAGTTAGGATTACCACAATATTTAATGAATGTCATAATGATTGGAGAAATGATTTTCAGAGGATTCATTACCACTTCCTTCTAATTCAGAAGTTTATAGTAAAATTAATAAAATTACTATGCATTTAAACATTTTCAGAAAAGGAGATGAATTATGAAATTTTGGTAAAATGAGCCTGTTACTCATAAGGGCTGAAAAGTCCTTCAGAAAAGAAGAAGTCTCAAATCCAAAATCATTGTAAACAGTTGTTATATTCCTGTTTGTCTGCATATTGGGTTATGACAATGTCTCTCACAAGGACAAACTTACCAATATTAGGTTAAAAAATAAAAATAAAAATTTAAACAGTGTCTCAAGACATTTAAATCGGAATCCAAACAGGTATCTTGACATGTACTATAATCCTGTTCAAATCACCAAAGTAATTGTGAAGTGGCCATCACGAAGCATTTATCTTAGACACACAGAAGATTTGTGTACAAAGCTGAAAAGGTGTTACAGGGCCTTCAAACCAGACTCAGTTCTGTCAGGATGAAAGTGCCAAACTTCTGAATTTCAAGAAAGTGAAAAAGAAAAATCTTAACTGTACTTGGGTTTTTATCAAGTCAATATAAATGTGCTAATCCTATCTGAGCTAAAAACATGATTTTTTTTGTTTTGTTGTTGTTGCTATAGCTACATCTTTATCAGGAGTGTCAAAAACTTTAGAGTGGCACTAAAAAGGAAAACCCCAAGAACATATCATGTATTGTGTAAATATTTTATTTTTTTAATTCTTTGCTGAGTACATTATGTGAGTGAGAGTATTTGTATGAGTGAATAAAAGTCACATGTTCAGTGTTTTAAATAGTATATCAGGCATTACAGGCATTTGCAATGACTGTTTTACTTTCATTACATGTAAACACATCAACTTTGGGATGGGCAGTCTGGATTTAGAAGGTTGAGTGACCAATTGCTATTAAAACATCTGTACCAACTCTACCTGTTTCTGCGTGTTATTTTTAACCTGGCTAACACCAACGAAAAACACCAACATGCACATTCAACACGGCAACACAACCCTCCGGTCCTCAAGCTCAGTTTTATTCGAGGCGACCATTTGGACTCACTAGTGTCGATCGGGACAGTTGTATGAACCGAGGGCAAAGATCGAAGCTGACCACAGCCTCTGTCTGCTGCAAAATGGATTTTCAATACGTCTCAGGATACAATCTAAAACCCAAACATCAGCACAGCTTCATAGGCCTCAGCTTATCACGCACCCCAGATCAACAAAGTCCAGACCATTGATACTTTTTAAAGGTATCACTACATAGAGATCAATTTTACAAACAAATTGGTTCAGTGTTCGATAAGCCTGGAAATTTATTACAATTATTGTAAAAAAGAAAGAAAGAAAGAGAACCCAGGAGGAATAAAACCATGGAGTGGGTTCAATACTTGTACATATATTTTGTCAGGTTTGTTCATATTTCATCGACAATTTTGTATTTAATCTATAAATGTTCGCTTTCTTTTGTACAAAAGAACAAAATTTCTTCTTCAACATTGTCACTGTGTTCAAGCCCTGCATACATTGAAAAAAATCATAAGTAATGTAAAAAAACACACAAAAAAACCCAAAAACAATGTATTTGCAACAATTATAGTGACATTTTTAACTGCCTCAAAAAATAAGAAGTCTCTTTAAAATATTCAAGTTGACATTATTTTCTGTTTGGTTGTTAACCTGCCAGGTAAAACCACAACCTTTTTTCTTTTATTTTTAAATTAACTAATTTATTGTAGCCAAGAGGGAGCTTTTGATTGGCTAGTTTAGTTATTATTGTAATAAAAGAAAAAACGATACAAAAAAGTTAAAAGAAAATATGACTTTTTAAAAGTCCTATTTAGTTCAATTAGTTCACAATTTTAACTAACAGGGAAAATAAAGATCAAATAATTCTGAGTAATACATTATTCAATAACATTTGTTTGTAAATTCTTGCACTAATTTCTTGTATTGCTGAAATAATTTACTTTACATTTTTAAAACGGTTTAAACAATGTGATGAAATGAAATCAAATAATTGAGTCAAATCCCACAATGCCTCACAGATTCATCTGTGTGTTTATAGAAAAATGAACCCACATCATCCTCTTAAAATCAGACAAAATGCTCAAATATCCTCTCCATCATAAAGGAATTGTATTAAAAAAAAAAATCTAATTAGAGTTGGTGTCATTCCTGAAGTGAAGGATTTGGAGAATCTGTTGCTTCTGAGCAGGGGAAGAAGAAAAAAAAACAAAAAAAACGAAGAAGGATGAAGGCACACCAAGCCTGGGCCCAGCCCACGGCTTTCTCTCCTGGCAGATTCCAGTAGAAAGTTAATTGGACGGGGAGAGGTCTGAGACGGGCTGCGCCGAGGCCCATTAGTGATTCCCCTGTCGAATGCAGAACCACGAGGATCACAGACTCACAAATAGGAGGATTAAAATAATCAATAGCCTTGACTTCTATCGACCACACACACACACACATACACACACACACACACGCACAGTAATTAGTAGAGAACCTCTTTATTGGTGGACTATGACACCCTCCCGAACCTGAAGCACCCCACAACCTCACACAATCTCCACTGTTCGACGGCGGTGGTGCCTAATGAGGGGAAATAGTTGCGACCGCTTGAGAAGAAAATGCAGGAAAAGGTCATGAAACCACTGAACAGCCTTTTACTCCTTATGTTAACGCCTTTGTATCTAAGAAAATAAAATTATGAAAAAATAAATAAAAATCCTGTGACATAGCTTTGCTTATGTTGTAGCATTTATTGCAAACAATAGACTAGAAATGGGGAGCCAACAATGGCTACACACAGTCGTATATTTAGCTCAACACAAACCTGATGACAACTGCATATAAACAGTAGTATATTACGGTTCTTGCTTTTACACTGAGACTAAATCAAAGTAACAACACTGCCCTCTTGTGTGACATGAGAAAACTACATAATCCAGACATTTCTGTCCCAGATATTTTACACACAACATGCTCTCACCGGCCACTTAACTAAATTCACCTTGCTTGGACTGACTTAGATCCTCCTTAACCTGCAGAATTACATGAGCTCACATACACAGTAAGTGAGAATTCATACAATATGTGATATTAAATATTCAAAGCTTTTTCCTACATATTGTATATTACACATCTGTTAAGTTGAAGTATCGACCATTTGGCCACGTGGCCACAGTGTATTTAACTATATTCAGCCAGCCTGAACATAGAAAAATAAATAAAATCCACTTAGACACAAAAGCATTTCAGGAAAACACATTTATTTAAATGCGGCAACAAATTTTGGGCCAAATTTATAACATGGGGAATGCTTTGAAATGTTTCCAACTACATCTTTTTATATTTTTATGAATCAATCTGGGACATTTCAGCCAAAGCAAGTCATAGAAATATGTTTATATGATATATATTATTGTCTTGCCCAATTTTAGTTACATCCTTACAGCTTATGGTGCATTTCAAAATGTTACAAACTATGCAAGCACAAATAATCCTCAATGAATACAAAGTTTATACATGTGAATAGATCTAAAAATGGTGCTTTATGGTTTTTTCTAGGGAATGTAAAGGCACTTCTTAAATTAAAACTGTAAAATAAACTCCTGTAAAAGGTTGGGGTGAACTGGCAAAGCTAAATGGAAATATATAGGAATGTGATTCTGCGGAAATGAAAAAAACAAAACAAAAGGAACTGTGATGCTCTTTATCCGTTCATTACCATCCGGACGAGTTCTGAAACAGAGAGAGAGAAAAATAAAAAAAGAGTTAGTTTTCTCATTAAAAACCTGGAGATCTGCTCCAATTACAGCATCTTGAAGATGCTGCATTTGGAGGCAGGTCTCCTATGTTCACCTCATCTAGAGCCAGAAAAAGGGGGTCAATTGAAGATGACAGAAGGGGAAAAAGGTGAGGTAATTATTTCTATCTCCTATTCAGCCAAAACTATTGGTCCTCTAAGATCCACAGAAAGTTGGTTAGAGAAGCCGTCCTCGCTGTTTGCCTTCCTCTAGCTGAGAAGCAGAGAAAAAGGGGAGAAAGTCAGGGGAGCTACAGTCCAGTCAGAGCAGCCAGCTACAAATTCAGTTTCCATCAGTAAATAAGAGAGAACAGTCAGCATAAGAGCAACCCCATTACACTCTCTGGTTAGTAAAAAAAAAAAAAAAAAGGGACTGGTCCACTCTCTTGAATCTGGTGGTTATGATATACATAATGTAATGCAAATGTAAAAGGACAGCAGCTAGATAGATCTACCACCTTTAAAACCAATAAAAGGGAAAAAAAACAAAACACCAACTTTAAAAAGCCCCATTAACATGCAAATGAAATTAGCAGCGCTGTCTAATAACACCACACTCAAAAGTGACCACCAGGCTTTCCCTGAATGAGACCAGTCTCTTCCTATTCTGTCCACCATATCTCCATACAACCTGTGGAGGAGCCATAGACACATGCAGAGGAGCATGCTGCAGCCAGGGGCCAAGGCAGAAGGCTGCAGGAGCAAAACAGAGCAGCAGGAGGCTATTTGCCTTAAAGCCTCACGTCTGCAGGGGGAGAGAGACCACCAGGCTTTCCCGCACAGCCTACTAGTGATGTCTACCTTTCAATAGGCAATCATTTGTTAGCCAATATGAACTATGTAATGGGAAAAACACACTAGTGTCTAGGAACTAAGTAGCAGGAAAGCCTGGAGGTGCCGTCCCCTGGGTTTGGACAATGCCCGTACCGGCCCTCAGCCTGACATGATGTGACGAACAAATGCTGTGGAGGAAGAACATTTAACAGATTGTCAGCAATTAACTTCTGATCACAGTTTCTTAAAGAGCTTGATTAAAACAGATAAAGACACAACCAAATGATATGAACCATCCAGAAATGGCATGTTAAATATCGCTTGTCGTTTACTACAACAAAAATGGTTGCATTTCTTGAGATCCACTTTTAAATTTTTTTTGTTCAGAAAGACATCTGAAATTCAAACTTCACACCATTCAGACAGTGCTCCCAACTCTGTGGTCATTTATATAGTGCTTGAATAGAAATCAGGCTCAATCTCTCTCCAACTACAGTTTTTTCTCAGCAGGATTATCAAATAAACAAACAATCTTGACTAATTTCAAATAACACTAACCACAAAAGTCAAACAGATAAATAAACTGTAGATTGTAATCCAAGAAACGTGCAATTTGCGGATGCAAAAAAAAATCTGATTTCTAATTTGATGTGCTGATCAAACGACATTTGGTTTTTATCACTTCAATCATGTTAAAACTCAGGGTTTCTCTGTGGATCAGAGGAAATGCAGACTTTAGTACTAAACATGTTTGTACTTAATTAACCTAGCATTAAAAACTGATACCTACTAGTAAACAGTGATGTGCATTAAGAACATTTCCATATTATAAGAAGCTGGTTTAAATGAAGTGGCTTTACTTCAGACTTATTGGAAGCAGTAATTACTTTTAACATGAGTCTGTTTTCTCCTCACCTTCATAATTGATGCATCCATTTGCATCTTCATGTCCAGCCAGCAGTGTCTCCACTTCCTCTTCTGACATTTTCTCACCTGATGAAGCAAAACGATGCACATTTTAAAGTGACAAATAATAATTTATATTTTACTTTCATCGTCTTTCAGTTTGTAAAGTGATGTGCAATTAGATATAAAAACGTCACACACCTAACGTGGTGAGCACATGACGTAGTTCTGCTCCCATTACTGTGCCGTTGCCCTCCTTGTCAAAAACACGAAGTCCTTCCACAAAATCCTCCATGGAGCCCTGATCTTTGTTTTTGGCGATGGCCTGGAACATGGGCAGGAACTGCTCAAAGTCGAGCATCTTGGTGTTCATCTCTGCAAAATGAGAAAAAGCCTAGAAATTAGACGAATCAGGCTGAGGGCATTAAAAGCCTTACATTACAGGAAATAGATTTTTTCTCAGCCAAGACTTGAGGTTGAACCTGCATAATATTTGGAGCGATCTGAACGTGTGGGTGATGTTTTACTGTTAAATGGATCAGCTGAGAAGTTAATATTAACATAGCAGCTGCTTATAAAGTCAAAGGTGTTTTTCGGCCGCAGGTACCGCGATATACCTTTGGTATTATGTTGTTGTTTTCTCTCAGTGAGGACAGATACATCACTCAGCTCAAAACTGAACATTCTGCACAACAAAACTTTAATGCTAATGTGAGCTTTTAAAAACTCTTCTCCTTGCACCACTGACAAAGCTGATACAACCCACAAAAAAGGGGTTTATAGCCCTTTAAGCCTCAAAGTTTGTGACTTTTCTCTCACCCTCAGATTTGGGGTTGCCCAGCACTTTAAGCACTTCAGCGTTGACAGGGTTCTGCCCCAAGGCCCGCATCACATCGCCACACTGGCTGTAGCTGATCTTCCCATCTCCTGTCCTGTCGAACAGCAGGAACGCCTCCTTAAACTCTGCAGCACACACAGACATGAAGCCAGTTAGCCATAGAGCTGAATATTAAAAATTAGCTGATGCATATAGAGAGAAGTGATGCACAGACAGGATGTGGACAACAAAGATTACAACACGGGCTGAGAATAAGAAGGCACCCAAGCAGAGTTGAAAAATGTCAAATTATCACAAATAAGAACACTTCTATTTTAAGGGGATTTTACCTGGAGAGTACAAATTTTTGGGGAAAGAAAAATGTGTGATTAACATTTCTATCTATGGTTAAATGTATTACTACAACGGATGAAAGCAACATCCTGTTCTGTGAGCTCAGCTTGGTGACGAGGGAAACTGCCCTGGTGGTTCCTCAATTCACCAAAAATATTTACATTAGTAATCTGGTCACAAGAACTCAATATTTCAACTTCATTCATAGGGAGCTGCCTAATATGTATTTTTTACATTAATACACTACATGCTCTGTGAGTTTCTTCATCTTTTGAATATGCATGTGTCAATAGAACAAATTTACCAAACATGCATGTCAATAGTCACCTGAAGGCTCAAGTTTTTCCAAACAGTTGACCAATGCTTTGCCTTACAGAAGTATTTAAACTTCCTTAAATTTTTACCGTTTTGCTATATTAGAGCTACACACTTCAACACAAAGCAGTACATGGTTATGAAGTGGGAGGAAAAAGAAGTGGGGTTTTAAAATGTTGATAGAAAGAGTATGTTCTGCATTTGCACTCAGCCCCTTTTTTATGTAGAACTAGGTTTTGTTGCAGTTGCATGTTTTTTTTTTCTCCTTTACCGGCTTTCTAATACAGTAAATAAATGACTAAGCAAATTATATGCACAGACATAACTGTAAGACCATTTATTCTGCTAAATAGCTTGGTCTTCATAAGACTGGATTCAGTGTATCTGAACAGCAATTTTCAAGTTTTTCACAGATTCTCGTTTGGATTCAAATCTAGACTTTGGACCGTTTTAAAAACAAATACGCTTTGGTCAAAAGGGTCAGCAACTTATTCAATTTAAAGAGCCACTTTTGTCACTGGAACAACAAAATAAAATTTCCCCAGGGCTGCAAAGGAAAACTGATTTTATAAATCAGTGTGAAATATTTTATCATTATTATTTTTGATAGCTAGAGAGATTACTTACTAAAATAATCATCTAGCATTTACAAAGGAAAAATAAAACACCTTTTCGTTTTAGAATGTCATCAGCTGAATGAGATGAAGACATTCAGCCCACTTAAAAATGTATGACATAGTTGGAGGTTAAAACATTGTTTTTAAAAGCCTTTGCCATTGGTGCCATTAAGTAGTTGACATTCTGTTAAGATTTTGCTTAAAAACAGAGAAACACCGCTCCAACCACATTTCCTTACTTGTTTTATAAAAATAATAATAAAAAAAAAAAAAAAAGGTTTTGTCAGAGCCACAACATCAGAAAATACTTAATGAAATCTCCCCAAAAAAAACCAAAAAAAAAAAACCAAACAAACAAAAAAAACAACATGTTTTCTGAAAGTTACATATTAATAAACTGAAATCATTTCATTTAGGTTTAATAAGAGCTTGGTTGTCTTTATCAACTGTAAATGAGAGCACTACCCTACTCTATCATCTGCAGTTTTAGTACAGATAAAATGATAACATAGGCCACTCGGACCCAGACATCAGGGTCAGATTACACAATATCAGTGCAGAAGGGTGTTCCTACTGTTTTGAAGCAAAGTATTCACCAAAGAAGCCCTGGGACTGTCATGGAGTTTTTTTTTCCTGTTCTGAGGAATGTCTCTCTTCCCCTCTGGCCTGTTAGCACAATTCCCAGCACCATATTTGGTGTGAGAGGAGTAGAGAAAAGTAGGTGGAGAGTGAGAGTAGCTATGGCCTATTATGTCAAGGGAAGATTAAACAAACTAGTGTTGGGACAAGACCCGTCCACTGCTTTTCTCCCACACCAAACATGGACACACACTGGAGATGAGCACCTCGGATCATTTCAGACAAAACGAGGTTAATGACAGTCTGAAGAAACAAAACCAATGGGAGGAGGTGCGAGCTTAAAATGTCTGGCTTTGCAAACAAAACATCTGATTACAAAAACAGTGCAACACACATCAAGCCTGGTAAGGATTATAACAATGTTCATTATTATGAAGCTCGACAACAATGCAAAAATACGTTTGGCTCAAAAGACTGACATGCAGATCACACCCTAAATAATCTGAACAGCCTCTGCGTTTTGAGCAAGGCGGAGGTTCTTCCCTCACTTACCATGAATCTGGTCCAGGTTAAACTCAATCTGGAAAGGACAAGCAGTTGCAAGTGGGGGGAAAGTGATGAAATACTTGGCAAACAGAGAAAGAAAACCCCTAAACCCAGGATTACTGCAACCAGCGGGTATAGAGCAGACCGACAATAGTGATAAAGAGATAAGGGTCAGGAATGAAGGAGCGCCAAACAAGAAGGAAAAAAACTGAGATGTTCCCACAAGACACGCTCACATGCGTAAATAAAAGCAACACTTACCGAGGATTTGATCTTCCGAGAAGTCAGACTGTTCGGGAAGAAATTAGGCGAGAGGAAATGGTTTTAAGGCGTTCTGGCTACTAAACATATTTAACAGGTATTGCGATGGACTCAAAAGGTAAACCCTCCAACTACATAGCATTCAGAAAAATGTATCGCAGGCGATTAAGTAATAAAATTAGGTAATCGTATAACTGCTCATTTGAAGCTAAAGCTAGCTCAACAAAAAGTTCTACTTCCGCTTGGGACGGGCTAACCAGTTCACATCTTTAAACTCATGTTAACCGCGCTGCGAAACTTACTTCTCCTTTATCACACGCTTATATTTAGGTGCAAGACTCTATTACAGCCAATAAGTCCAACGAAATGGACAAAAACCCACCATTTCTTTGCTGGCTGAGGTGTGTCCGAGGCGACGGAAACCCAAAGAATGTGACGGCTCGATTACAAGCGCACAGAGAGAGAAAAGCCTCCGCTGCGTCACGACGCAGAGTAGGGACGGGTGACGTCACCGCACAACTGCAGCACTCCTTATATAGAAACAAAAAGCTGGACACAAACCACAAAGGACCAATGCTGGATCTCAAATATATTTCCATTTTGAACCCCCATAAAATATAGATTTCCATTTTCTGCTGAGATATGTTATGCTAAATATATTTTTAGATAATGAAACATTTGCTGGACCGCTTATAGTATTTCGATCCCTACAAATGAAAAATTAGTCTGGGAATTTCAACAACTGCCCTATAATAAACAAACAAACAGATGTAAAAACCTTTTTTTTTTTTTTTTTTTTTTTTTTTTCTAAAACAACAATTTTTCAATGTGTCACTGACTTTAAAAAAAAAAAATATATATATATATATATATATATTTTCTGTAGTCTCTAATTAATTGTTTTTAGGAAAACAATATTGGAAATCATGGCAATTGCTTTTTAGCCTTGTGCTGTAATGACGTTGTTTGTCCCATTTTTTTTTTTTGCATATCTTATTCAACGCTGATGAAAATCTTATGCAGTGCTTAAAACTTTCAACTTGAGTTTCAGTTCAACAGTAACTGAGCTGTAAGTTGAGCTTCAAAATCCAAGAAGATAAAACAAATGGATAAATGTTTGAAAACTAAACTGATTATAGTGCTAATCAGATAATCAGAAGTTTAAGAATATTTGTCAAACAAACTTCAAAACAGAATTAGAAATTGTAAGAAAGGGATGAAGGGAAATTTGTTTAGATAATGATGATTGATTTATGATCAACATATCTCTGTACTGCACGGTGCTGGCTGTATGCAAGGCACCCCACCTCCAACTCAAGCACATTACCAATTTCAGGAACAGTCTCTGCACATTGCCTATACGCTACACAATCAAGGGTTTTCTTTGAATTCAAACCACCCAAAAACATAGCAATAAAGGAAAATTGACTTGAAAAACACACATATTTTCAGGTCAGTTTAAGTCTATCATTGTTATTCTCCATATTTTTTATTTTCTTGTTTTTTCTCTGATGAGGAGTTTAACCGCAACTAAGAACCAGAATGACTTTGATTTGGCTATTAGCATTGATAATATGTGGACATGCATTAATAATGTACCTGAGGTCAGTGAGATCACAGACTGAGGATGCATGTCTTAAGAGCCTGCCAATGCAGTCCACTTTCCAGTCATCTGTGATCCCACTGTGGACATGCATGGCTTACATACTGTCATGTGCGAAATGAGGCATTTACATCACAAAGCCGTGCAATGCAATGTAACACACAAAGTTCCTGAAGGGGGCAGCAAAGCTATACTGTTCGGCAATCTCAGACACAATACCAAAACTCAATGTGAGGCATTATTAGTTTGTGATATGCATTTATGCTGACATTTTACATAGAAATATTGATTTGAACTTGATTACCAAGTGTTTGTATTTGTTGTGAGTGCTTTTCTTTGTCTTTTGTGAGCTAAGATTTTACCTCACCTCACAAAATGTTTAGTTTCATTGAGGCTAAACAGTTTAATGTCAGCCTCACCTAACTATTAATTCTTTCTTCCATTTGGCTTGACCACCTGGGCAACTGTAAATATCAACCGGACTTTGGTTCAGGTGGAGATTCTTTCTTGGCCCACAACTTCTTAGTCCATGTTGATGTTACAATTCATCTGAACAGTATTCACAGCACTTCACTTTTTCCACTTGTTGCTATGTCGCAGCTTTATTCCAAACTGTATTAAATTTCCTCAAAATTCTATGCATTTTTTTGCTGAGTCTTTTGCAAATTTAAAAACCAAGAAGCACACATTCACGTAATTACGGCCTTTGCTTAATACATTGTTTATCCACCTTAAAAATGATGATGCAAGCTTAGCATCTTATCTTTAGACAGTTTGGCCCATTCTTCTTTGCAGCACTTTTCAAGCTCAATCAGTTTGGATGGAGTTATCTGAACAGTCATTTTCAGATCTCTCCAGAGATTTCTATACGGATTTAAGTCTGGATTCTGGGTTGGCCACTCCAGGATAAATCTTTACTGCAAACATATTTTGTACAAGGAATAAAATCAGATTCATTTTTATAAAACTAACTCTGGGTGTCCTTTACTATTTTAATTGTTAAATTACTTAAAAGTGCATTATTTTAAAATGTTCTGGTAGTCTACTGCTTAATGGCTTTAGAAAGTAGGTCACCGAATCTCTTTAAAAAGAAAATAGCTCACACTGTAGCAGGGAACATGCTCTCCTTCCCCAAGGAGGCTGACTGACTGACAGCCAGCACTCAGTGCCCCATTTTGTTTCTCAACTTAGACTATCTATGAATCAAAAATATATGTGGTCAGAATATGGCATATCTGCTCTAATAGAGAGCAATCTAGCAAATGATTGCATACATGTTAATTTAAAATTCTTTGGTGTTATTGTAGGTTATTCTTCTTCGCTACCTCAGAAAAATATTATCTGACAGAGTGTATATACCGTGATTGAAATGAGGTCTGAGAAGATAGGAACAAATTCTCACACTTAATAAATGCCCCACACAGGCTTTGTCGCCTAAACATTCAGGAATCACTCACCTCCATAGTGCTGGGGTCAAATGGTGAATCAGAAGGACGCAGCATCCTTGGCTTCTGCTCTGAAATCGGTTTTGGAGCTGCTGGCGTTGCTGGCAAGCAGGGGAAAGGCGGTCCAAGTCGTACTTCGGCCACTGGTGAAGGAGACTTCTTAATGGAGGGTTCTCTTTTAGGAGCCATTCCCGACATCTGAGACAACCTGAACTTAGTGAAAATTTGGAGTAAAAGCTGCTGGTGTGGCTGCTGCAAAAAGGAATACAGAGCTGTGAAGGAAAGTGTGCCAGCTGGGTGAATCCCATGGAGCAGAGGAGGAGGCGAGCAGTGGTGTGATGCTGATGATGCTCAGGGACAAAAGTAGGTGCATGATGAAGAGGTGGATGCATGGAGCAACATGAGTACAAATGAGAGGCAAAATGTAAGAGGAGTCGGATGAAAGCAAGTGCGGAATATAAAAAGGTGACATATTTTTAGAAATAAGCTTGGCTGTGCTAACTCCAAGGACATGCTTTTATTTGGGTCAGAGATGTAAGAGATGTAAACTGGGATTTTATTCACAGGGAAGGGTGTGTTAGGAAGGGTGAATATTATTCACCCTATTTTTATGACAGTACTGCTAATGCAAGTGCAATATGCACAAGGTCAAAACTTGAGACGTTAACAATACACAATCACATATAAATGCACATAGTTTTTGCATTAATTCCTATTAAATATGCCTTATCAGAGCTAGAAATGAGAACTTTTTTATTTTTATTTATTTAATCGATTCTACTAGAACATTTGAAGCAGTTGCACAAGAAAAATCAGAGCAAAGTAAGACGATGAGTAAATGGAGCTATCGCTAGATGGCGCTAAAACGTAACCTGATGGAGTGTTCAGCGCAACTTTGCTTCTATCTATCTATCTATCTATCTATCTATCTATCTATCTATCTATCTATCTATCTATCTATCTATCTATCTATCTATGCAAATTAGAAAACAGATTTAGAACTTTTGGCGTCACTCCTTGGGATTATCCAATAATCGCTAATGCTCCCTCTTCGTCAGACTTCGGGCACAATTCATCGCGCGCTCAATGGGCCTTGAAATCACCGTTTAGGCGTCTCGCGCATCAAAACAATGGCAGCGTGAGACCCTCGCTGTGAGCCCAACGGCGCTTCTGTGGCTTTAATGGTGCTCCAAACAAACTGAAAACAACGCGTAATAAAATGGTAATATTACACCACGTAGATATATGTGCATATATGCATACACATATATTTGTCAGATTTCTGATTTGTTGATGTTGATGTATGCATGCGTATATTGTCTCACCAGCTGATTGCTGACGAGTCTGCCGAGCAGACAGCTCACTGTCAAACGGTTTAAGAAGATTAGCGTGGCCTTGTGTTTTCTTCATCATTTCCAACAATAATCCACCCCAATAGGCCAATAGTAACCACTGCTATATCTGCTTCAGGGAAGATTATCGCCATTGTGCTTATATACAATAGCTGGAAAAATTTAAATATCATCTTCTTGCTTTTTCCCCCCAGATGTTTGTAAATTGATGTGTAAAACGTATCTTCCAAATAATCAGACCTTTAATTGTAAACATTACAAATTGTCTTGGGGATTTGAGGTAACTGCTCAGTCCAGGTATCCTTTTCAGGCAGATCAAGAAGCTCAAGAACTTTACGCATTTAATATTTTTTGGATTTTTGACAACATTATAAAATAGCCAAAGATTCATATGAAGAAAAGCAATGACTTGTTCATTCAACAATGAATAAATTAACTTCTGAAAACCATACTATAGACTGCACATATTCTTTCCAGCTCCGTTTTAAAGTAAATCGTTGTCATTATCGTTATTACTTTCATTATTTAAACCCAGATTTCTAGTCATATAGCAATACCTCTATTAGATAAGAATTTAACAACTCTGCTTATCTTAGAAAAAAAGAATCACATTTGATCACGAATAAGAATGTGCTTCTTCATCAGTGCAAAACATAATATTTTGTTGTTTTCCTGGTGCTTTTGGAAACCAAAGATTTAATGTTTGTCCAAACAATCAGACATTTAATTATATATGAAAAAGGGAAGGTTGGTCAATTTTCTCTATTTTCTTCCTCCAGATAAGAATTGTGAAAGCAGATTAAATTACTATAACTTAAAGGAAATGCTTTAGCAGATTTTCCAAGGTGCCCCAACTGACTAATGAAATTATTGCACTGTTCCCTCTTAATGTCATTCAAAGTCCCTCCCTGCATCAGCAAATCTCCACACCACCTGATTTATTTTTAATGATATTACACCCTAAGTCGACTGTGTCATGGTAATAATCAGGGTGCTGCAGCTGCCTCTAGATCACATTAGCCAGCCTTAATATTGACAGTGCTGGGCCCAAGACACAAAGAGGTTACAGGGAGAGAGAGCTTAAAGAAAGCTAGCCATGGGTTTTCTGCGGGAGGCAGAGGAGATGGAGGCCAGTGATCCTCCAGTTCACTATGCCCTGGAGGACTGACACCATCATTATGCAGCTTTTCTTACAGTTCTGGGTGCTTTAAATTCATCAGTGCCAGAAGTAGACCCCACCTTTCCTCAAGACATCAAAGACAAACTGATGGCAATGTTACTCCCATCATTTCTTTCTCTGGGTGCTGTGACCGGCCAAGGCAGCTGCACCCTGAGTTGATTCCTCCTGTGAAGAGGCATTTGGATGAGGCTCAGAGGTAACAGCTCTGCAGGGATAACTTTGCAGCAGGATTACAGAGAAACTCATTCTCTGGAAATACAGTTTCTTTTACAAACAATATCATTGTTTTATTAATGTTTTATAATCTGTTGATTTTTATAAATATATTTACAATAATTTCTTAATGCTCTAGAATAAACACACTTTTCTCTTATTTTTAATCAGAATAAGGCTTCATCCGTTAACTAAATTTATTTTTTAGGCTTGTCTCTTTGGTCTATTTGCATAATGGTCACACTGGGATTCAGATGAGGCCACTTGTGGGATGCTCGCACCTGATCACAGATACACTGTGGCTCATTGCCAATCACAGCTTTACTGTTGATTCTTCTCAGTGAGGACAGCCTCTTCTATTTGTCCTCTTCGGATTGTTCATAATCATCAAGAAGTTGCATAGCAGTAAAATATTATCCTCCCAACCCAAATTGTGGTTTAGTCTGAGGGGGTGGGGGGTTGGGGTGTTGTGTGGGGGCCCTCAGATTAGCGTCGTTGATTAGTGGTTGGGTGTAATCCTTTCAGGCCTTCTCTTTCCAAAACACCCCAGGGATATCCCCGTCTCCCCGAGGACCAGTAGCGTGGCAGATGGATCCTCCTCCCTCCCCCTTCTTCTGCCCCCTCCAGCAGCACACCAAAAAAACAGTGTTCATGTCCTGGGACGGAGGTTGTAAAGTATCCTGAATATGAAACCACAGGCACCTTTGTTTAATGGCTCTCTCCCCACTTAGTGAGAATTGCCCCCGGGCCTGATTCCCATTCTGCGTTCACATTTCTACTTGACTGGAATGTTTTCCAAACCCTTAGCTAGAACAGAGAAGATTAAGCGACAAGCAATCTGCTCATATTGCCGAGATGAAATGCTGCGAGATCTTATCAAAATTCACTGTGGGGCCCATTAGAATTATGCTGTTGACATAATAGTTTAATGGACATGATAGAATGTATATAGAAGATGATAGTCTTGAATCAGGCCGGACCTTAATACTCTCTCTGATCTGATAGCAGATGCAGATAACAGACCACTTGTCTGTTGGAGAAATATATGTAAATCTTAAAGAAACAAAAATTTTATTAAAATGACCTGAATACACTGGGAAGACCAGCTCCACTTCTGTTCACAAAAAAGTGTTGAGAGTTTTGATTTACACTGAAACATTTCTGTTTCTGTAAAGCACCTTTAAATATGCTCTAAATTAGTGGTTCTCAACTTCAAATACCACCCCAAGTTTTTTGAGAACCACGACCTAAAAAGTCATTTTAAAACAGATCAAGAAGAAATTTTCATTTCTTGAATAAGGGACTTATTCAACAAAAGAAATATTCACCTCCAATGTCACATCTTAAATGAAGCTCACTGATTGTGAACTTAATTTCTGCACACAAGTGAAAATGTCTATGTCTGAAGTTGGAAAATGTTCAAGAAAGGTCTGTAGCAGTTGAAATTCAACATAGAAAAGTCAGAGATTTTTTTCAGGTTCAGATTTTTACAAGAAACCTGGATCTAAAACCTGGCTAAATTGAGTAAATCCAAGTTTTAAATCCACAAGTTGATGGAACACAGCATAACTTTCCACTAGCATTTTTTCCTGTTTAAAAATCTGATCAGTCTTGCTCTACTGTCTACCTTGTTAACATGCACAACCATAACATCCTCTGAGGGAAGCACAGAAACCATCAGTGGTACTTATTCTTGTGGTTCTTTTTCAGAACACTTGCTCTAGACTAGGGCTGTGTGATATTAGGAAAACCTGCCATTGCAATATTATGAAAAATATTATGTTGATGCCAAACGTTTTCCCCCACAGTCAATTTCTTTTCCATGATCCCAATGCCCCCACTAGTTACCCAGGATCTTGATTACTGAGATGTATTTCAGGTGCAGGCTGATAATTGCACAATTTCTCCTGCATTGTTAGTAAAACTCTTTTGTTCAGAAGAAAGTCTGCAGTCAGGAGCTTGAATTCTTGATCTGTTATGGTTCAGCAACAAGCTCTTCAGTCTGGTTGTGGAACCTGACAGAATTCCTGTCATATTGCACAGCATGACATGTTCAAGCCCTTTAAGATTTTAGAAGTGTATGCTGGGCGCTTAACTTAAAGAAGAGAGAGACTTCAAGTGGTCAGGCGCATTATTGGCAATTGTACTTTCAGTCCAATGCCGTGCCAAATTCAAAGTCCTTTGTGATTGGAATGTTCTACACGCTGATATTGTAATGTCGACTACAATTCAATTTATTGTGCAGCTGTGCTCTGGATTACATGTGCTAAATGCAAAGAGTTTTATGTCTTTAAAAGTTTTATTTCAACATAAAAGTTAATGAATCAAAGTCTGCAGTGTGCAAACACTCATTGTCCTTAGGCCTGCCGGTCTTTCTTTAATCTTCCAACCAAAAGACCATTTAGGCAAAGTTAGAACATAACTTGAAAACAGAGTGTGCACATGATGTCACAAGAAAAACATCAGGTTCACAAGAGGAAAATTATTTAATTGACAATGATACAAGTTTATCTCTGCAGCCTTAGCACCCATGTGCCACATAACCCCTCCCATGTCTTAGCACACCAACTCCTCACACAAATCCAGGCTCCTTTTATGATCGCTGCGAGGGGCTCAGCTTTCAGGAGCAGGCCAAAGAGCATGTGTGTAGACCAGGGCTTTAATTCCTATTGTATTGGTGTTGTCTTGATGTGTGCGAGTGTGTCTGCGCTTTGGCAGGGGAGGCAGAGGGAGATGGAGATGAAGAAAAAAAAAGACAGAAACAAGGACCCATCTGTCAGTATATAGTGCACGAATCCCTCCCAATCCACTCACAGTCCCTGGGGACACGAGTGCGACACAACTCACTTGTGGCAGTTTTTTCTTTGTCGAGGAAAAGGGTTATCCCTATAAGGAGCAACAATAACGGTCTTGTTTTGGACACCTTAAAAGAAAATGTCAAACAATAAAATTAAATGGATTTTGATGTACATTTTTTTTTTATTTTAGCAAGAAATGTAATAAGTTGCTATGCATGAGAAACACATTCAATGGAATCAAAGAAGCTCATAAAAAGTGTGTCCAGATCACACGTTCACAGTGACCTCTTCCACAGGGTTAGCTATCTGTGTTATACTCTAAAAGAGAGTAGGCCGATTTCATTTCCTCATAGTCATTTGGGAGACCAATGGGGATTGTGGGGAGACTGGCAGGCTCCAATTCCCCATTCAGGCTGCAGGTGTGTGGAGGCCATTCTCACCCTCATGGGACTGAAGCGGACTGTTGGTTACGTGTTTGGAGGTAAGAGTGCCTGTACCTGGGGAGCTCTGGGCACATCTTATTAGTCACACATACACGCACACAAACAGGCTCCTCTCTCTCCATCCACATGCCTTCATGACCAGACAGTGAACTGACCAGGAGCTATTGGGACCGTTGGGTGGATGAATGCCGCCTCAGCACCAGGCATCTTTAGTCTGAACAGAGTGACGCTTGCGCATCTAAGTAACAGATACGCCCGCCCACCCGCGCTTCTGCCGTTCGGCCATCTGTTAGAAGGAGCCCAATAAATCGTTTGGATGAGACGCTTCTGTAGGTTAAGTCAATGCTGTCGATCAAGCAAAGGTCCACGTCTTTATTCCCATCCACGGAAACGTGCGGGACGCTTAAAAACAAGACGTGTATCCTCCGCTCCTGAAGTTCAGTCACGAGCGCAGCTGTGCGCAGGAGCGCGCACAATGGGATCAATGTGGGGGCACGTGCGGCTCGCGAGACCCAGGCTGTCAGCGGCCAATGACAAAGGACTCCTACTGCGCCGCGGCCCGCCACGCACGAGACTGGCGGGCTTGTATTATCTCTGGCACTTGTAGTTCAAACTGTGGAAAAGTTTTTTTGTTTTTTTTTTGAATATCTGTCTCTGGGCCAAAAAAGCACTTTGGATCATATAAAAACATTTAAACAGAAATATATAACTGAGTAAAGGAATAATACAATTTGAAACACAGTAATTGAAAACATTGCAAGTAGTTAAATGACACATATGCTCGGATTAAAAGAAATAAGTGTTGTGGATTCATGACAACATAACAGCCAGCATGTGCATAAGGCCCGCATATGGGTTTTCTTTAGGTTCCTGAGACAGCCTTGGCTCACAATTGGCTTTTTCTAGAAACCCCCTTGGATTCATTAATTGCAACCCATATCAACAAAATCAAATTGGCACTCTGCAGGTTTTGGCTAGGACATGGGTGTCTAAGAAACATTTTTGAAATTGCACAACAATTGGCACGCGTATGGGTCAGAGTTGCCCTATTTGAAACTTATAGGCAATTTACATGGTGGTATTATGCAACCAGGGGACAATCCCATCTGGAGCCCATTTTCAGCCCATTTCCTTCTCATATAGGTACCATATGTGAATTCTGGCAGGGATCTGGGTCAGTTTGCCCCTTCTCCAATTTGTAAACCATTTTGTATCTATGAGGTAAACCATATGCCCATGTTCTTAAATCATTGCCTATAGTATTCATTGTATTTAAGCGTTTTCATAAAATATTCAGAAATAGTCACAAAATGAACAGATTTTGCATCTAATTTAATTTAATTGTAGAGTAATATCAGAAATTTTTGCTAAACAATTTTAGTTTTTTGTCCCTTTTTGAGTTAGTTTACTTGGTGGATGGTTTTCAACGACCTCAATCACGCTTAATGATGAAAGGTGCTATTTGTAATAAAAAGAATACACAACAATTTTGATGAGAAAAAAAAAAAGTCCCTAGAGCATTTACAGAACAAAATAGATCGCCAGTTACCATTTTGATGGCAGATGGCTATCATCAAATGACTAGTTGGTAGTCAAAACGAACACAGTTGGTCAAAATGTGCAGCATTTTAACTGGTCAAATTTTAAATATAATTCCAACACCATTAGATTTTAATTCTCAGACTTCTTTGTTAAGAAAAAGTCTGTTTGGTCCAACAAAGCATAATCGCAGAATCCCAGAGATTTGTTTCTGTCACTTTAAGAGCGATGAGTATTCAGAAATTATCAGTGATCTGCTGCCTAAATGAAGTACCTGCAACTCCATCACTGAATTAATCGATTAAATAATCAGATTGTCTTCCAGGGCAGAATATGACGCCAAAATGGAAGAAAACAATCGAATGGACCAGTGAAAGACGCACACGCCTGCTCATCACGCACCAAACTGTCATAATCATTTAAATACGCGCGCAAGGAGGAGCGTCGCTTAACACTGAGTTTAACTAAGTGGAAAATTCCTAATCCAACCGACTAATGACGTGATGTCAGGCGGGGTGACGCAGTCACAGTATTAAAGAACATAGGTAATAATTATCTCATTATAGAAAACATATAGAATATAAAATTGCCTTTATTGCAGAGGTTTACTGTCATTTTTTAAAAAAATTGTTAAATAAATATGAAAGTCACAGAGAATGTCAATAAGAATAAACTACACATTTGTACATACGCTGATTTATGTAATTGTTTTTCCCTAGGAGGCACAATTATAGTGTAGTTCATTTTGGGGGGCAATTTGTTAAAAAAAAAAAAAAAAGAAAAAAAAATTGTTTAGATATAATCAAAAATTAATACACTCACCAAATTATGCTTGTGTTTGAAAGAAAGAATAATCTGAACACACTTACTTTCGATCCGAACTTAAATGCAAAGACTACTCCTTCCTCAGGACTGTCACCCTCTCAATGTTTCTGGACCCCTTGACTTGTAAATGAGGGGCTACAAGTGCCCCCCGGGAACGCGCCCCGACTCGTTCTCCAAGAGGGGGGCGACCCTCCCAGTCACGAGAGCGCCACGCGCTTTTGGATAAGTTTGTTGGTGGGTGGGGCGGAAGAGGGTGGGGCTTACCGGGCTAAAGCCAACGCACGTCAGCCTAATCATGTCATTTGGAGATGAAAGTTCCGAGTGCGTTTATGGCTGTTTGACGTTGGGACAGTGGCGGATGACAGTGGAGGAGAAGAAAAAAAAAAAAAGAAAAAGAAAAAGAAATCCGCAGCGACTCTGGACTTATTGCCTGAATTTCTCAAAGTGCTCTACTCATTCGCGCAGCGCTGTCTCCAGACAGGTGAGTTGCATTTTTGTTCAAGTTCAGATTATAAAGAAAACACGGAGGGTTGACTTGTCTTATATGACATCTAATCAGCCGATTTTACAGTTTCAGTAAATTAGAGAAAACATTTTAACAAATCAAATGTTTAAATTGTCATGCAAAAGCCTCACAATAAACTGCAAAATTAAATGCACTTTGGTTTATTCCTAATATGCCCATTCACCGCACATGTAAGTCTCTTTACGAGACAACAGATTTAAATCTTGTGCAGAAATGCATCGTTAAAGAAATGCAGGCATATCACTTAGATTATATAATCTATTCCAACATTTCATCCCGACATAGTTGTGTGCTTGACGTAAACTAGATTCACAAATTGCGGCGTAATCTGCCCCACTTTTGCGCATCAGTGTGCAATAATTAGGGCAGTTTTCAGCAAGAAACAAAAGCAACATTTTGTGTCCTTAATCCTCCCCCAAATTAACAACAAATCAGCAATAATCATGCGATTAATTTATGAGAAAGGGCAGTTTGGTGTGTACATTTATTCTCCCGGAAATATAACACTTATCAAAGAATAGTTAAGGAGGGGAGGGTTCTCCATACTGTTTTTATTGTTACAAAGACCAAATACCTTAATATTTTGTTGATTTGTTTGTTCCCTATTTAATCTTTCAGCTCTATGTGCTGAGTAAATCCCGTTGTGTCCCAGATTGACAGCATCTCTGAAGAGAGTGGGACAGCAAGAATGAACAAAAATCTAACAAATAAGTCATGTAGTCCTAAAAATATGAAAATGTTCTATTATATGAACATGTATACTGCATTTTAGTTGAAGAAAAGTTTCGTTTGAAACACACAAAATGACAGAAACAGCAGTTGATTAATGAGCAGAGTGAGCTTTCCACACAGCGGTGCTGAAAGCAGAACTTCAGCCTGCAGGGTGCCACCAGAACATTTTGAAAAACGGTTCCCATACTTAAAGTGACACAAAAAACTAAGATATGAAATCATTTCAGAAGTTACTTTATGATAACACATAGTGCAAAGCAACAACAACAAAAAAAAGCCTTATTCTATTCAGTTTAATTTGCTAAAAATTTGAAGCATTTCCTTTATTGTGCATTGAAAAGTTTCCAGTCCATACATGCAGCATATTGTTAGAGTACAGTTTGCACATTTATAGATGAGCAAGTAACAACTTTTTGCCTGTTCTTCTTCAGATCAACATGATGACCAAACACTTTGGCAAAGGTGGGGATGTGAGTGAGCTGGTGAGCTCCCTCAGCTGGCTTGAGGAGGACGGCAGCTCCCAGGATGGAGATGAAAGCCCAGGGATGAGGAGCCACCACCACGATCTGACTCTGGGAGGTCGCATTCAACCCTGCGGAGAATTTGGCAGTGAGGACATGGAGGAGGAAGAAGAGGAAGATGATGACGAGGGGGAGGTTGAACCAAATGGAGATAACAGCCCCAAAAGGAGAGGCCCCAAGAAAAAGAAGATGACCAAAGCTAGGCAGGAGAGGTTCCGTGCCAGAAGGATGAAAGCCAATGCCAGGGAGCGATCTCGGATGCACGGGCTGAATAATGCTTTGGATAACCTGCGCAGAGTGATGCCATGCTACTCCAAAACTCAGAAACTGTCAAAGATCGAGACCCTACGGCTGGCACGCAATTACATCTGGGCTCTTTCTGAGGTGCTGGAGAATGGTCAGTCCACAGAGAGTCATGGGTTTGTGGAGATGCTGTGTAAAGGACTGTCTCAGCCCACCAGTAACCTCGTGGCTGGCTGCCTGCAGCTTGGACCCACCCCTCTGATTCTCAACAAGCTTGAGGACAAGTGTGGAGGTCAGGGAGTTGGCGACTCTGTGGGTGTGCATCCACTCAGCTACCCATCCCCAGGACTTCCCAGCCCACCCTATGGATCCCTGGAAGCATCCCACCTCCTTCACATGAAGGGATTCAAGGCACCTGCTTTTGACAACCCCTCCCCTAACGAGTGCAGCAGCGGCACGCCTCCGTACGATGGACCCCTCACTCCCCCCCTCAGCATCAGCAGTAACTTTGCCCTGAAGCAGGAGCCTTCTCCACAGGAATCAGAGAGGAACTACACACCCCACCCTGGTCAACATGCCCATTACCTCTCAACCCACCACTTCCCCACTTCCACAGCTGGCAGCCTACCAGGCGGGGCTCAGTCTCACCCGATCTTTCAAGCTTCTCGTTACGAGTTGCCCATGGATGTGGCCTTTGAGTCTTTCGCTCCCGCTCACCTGCTTGCTGCTCAGATGGGCACCATCTAAGACGTAATGAAACCAGTAAGTGACTGGTCAGAAATTGTCCACAGAAGTGAATCTGCCACTGTACTAGTTTTTGGACTGACTGTGTAGAAAAAAAGAAAAAGGTTTATGCTGAACCCATTGGGTTCAGAGAGACTTTTCACCTCAACTGAGTCTACCTGATGTAAACATGCGACCATGTTTATCCTTTTATTTATTGCTTTATTGTTTGATCTTGCATTGGTGTTTGAACTCTTAATTATTTCCAAACATTCGCCCCGCAATTATGAAAGAGTCAAACTAACCAAAACCAACACATCTTTGCTCATGCAGAAGTAAAATACAACTAGCTGATGTTTGAACTCAAGAGCTCTGAGAATAAATTGATCCAAAAGTCATCCAGCTTAAATCGTGCACAAAGGTCTTGATTTTTAAGAAAGCAACTATTTATATATGTATTTAATATTTATTTTGACAATGTCTTGTCCTCTTTTTTTTTTAATATTCTTCTCTGCACAGTTTATGTATCTCCGTCTCCTTGGTTTGTTGCCATCCATTGGCAACTGTACTTAGCTATTTATTTTGAGGTCTTTCAGGTGACTTGTTCATATTTGTGTTGCCATTTTTGTCACATGTACTGTTAATATTTTGCTGTTTCGCACTTACTGAAATAAATATTCTTATATTATATGCTATTTCCATAGTAACACTGTGTGACAAGCCTTTTTTATATTTAGAATAGCATATTTTTCTTTATATTTTTGGCAAAGGCATCGCTTCATGTTACTGTGGAGTTTCTCTTGTAACAGACTTCTTTATTCTTTTCACATTGAATTTGTCAAAGAAGTAAAAAATTAGTTTTCTTTCATACCTTGCTATTAGTAGGTGTGTGAAAAATACATTTGTGACCCCTTGTGGTTTTTATTTCAGCCATAAGGGGTCATAAGCTAGTGATTCCTAGTGCTGGTCACAAGTCTTCTGATAAATGGAGATAGGTTATGTCAGAAAGGGCACCCAATGTGAAACTGAATCAATCAATCAATCAATCAATCAAATTTTATTTGTATAGCACATTTCAGCAGCAAGGCATTTCAAAGTGCTTTACATCATAACAAACATAAAAACACAAAGTCATGTAACATAGAATAACAATAAAACTGAAGCCAAATCAAATATGACAACATGAACTCCATACCAGATCGGTCAAGTCCCAGGTTAATAAAGAACACCTCTTGTGCTGTAGTATGGGAGTTGGACTAATGTTTCTTGAGATACAGTCAAAGAGACCAGAGTCAGATGAGAGCAAGACCAAAAAGACAATTTATGAGAAGTGGGGGAAGAGGAAATGAAGCTGGTTGGTGTGAAGGTAGAGGATCCAGAGGATGAAACTAAATTGAGACAATTTGGTGTGGTGACCCCTGAACACAAAAGCCAATAAAAGAGATGCAAGAAGACATTTCTTGCAAAGGTATTCCACAACACGTGACTTTATTGAGTTTCCCACATTACCAATTTAGTTGATAAGAATCTTATTTGATAGACCAAATAAGGTCATGAATAAAAACAAAACAGAAAATGATATATGGTTTCAATTGGTTTTATAAATAACAATCTGACAAGTGCATTTGTTTCCACCTGAAGCAAAAGTTTTGGATGACATATTTTGCTGCAACAACAGTTTAATGTCTTTTGTGGTATATTTCTAAAAATTTTAACCATCAAGAGACAAAAACCTTTGCTATTCTTTTGTTTGCAAAACATCTTAGAACATAAATGATAAAGTCTTTCCATGGGTTTTTAACGAGGCTTTGACTTTTATGACCATTGTAAATATTTTAATTTAAACAATTCCAGAATTTGTGCATCTTCCAATCAACTCTGAGCAGCTTCTTGTCTATAATAAAGCATCCACTCCATATTTGGTTACTTTGCTTTACAGTTGAGGTAAACCAAACTCCAAATTTTTTATCCAGTTTGATCAGAGCACTTTCTTTCACATGTTTGCTTTGTCCTACAGATTGCTGGTTTTAAATCACAAACTGGGCTTATTTTAGGTTTCTTTTGACAACTTTCTCAAATTCCATTTGTAGCTTGCTAGACCTGACAAGGTAGACAACCATATCTTAATGTGTTTCCAGGAGGGCCATACTTTGTATTTTGTGAAATGTTAAAAGTTTGGGATATTGTTCTTATAATTGCCATGTTCTTTGTTGCACTGGGTTTTGTTTATGGTTACGATAAAGTAAAGTACGATAAATTAATATGCACATGTTTTAGACTTTTATTTATGCAGAATTTTTGAAAACGAGGTGGCCTTTGTCTTCCACGTGTAAATTATTTGATGATTGAAACAGCGTACAATCTTCAGAAAACACATTTGACTTTCTGCTTGCAACTTCAAAATTGCAGAAAAGTTGGAGTTACAAATGCTTTTAAAAGGGAAGTTATCCACTGCGTTTATTGATTTATCTGCTTTTGGATTTAGTTTTTAACAACTAGATGTGCAGGTTTCTTACTAGCAGAGGAGAAGTTACTGACTTGTGTCAGCAAACCATCTGGTCTGTAATCAGAACAAGAATTAGTTCCAAAAATGGAATCTGATTCTATTTGACTTGAATCATTTAGTATTTGCTAAACCAATAATAAAAGGGAACTGTTGCAGAATATGTGCATCTGTGTGCCAATCTGTGTATGATGTCACCCAGTGACTTGGCTCCAGGCTTTCTCTCAGGTCAGATGAGAGGCTGTTGTTGTGGGGCATGGGAAAAACAGCTTTGGGGAACAGGTGAAAGTGTCACAAGGGATTTTTATGAGCTCCTCTCATTCATTTTTCTCTCACATGTGCCCCATTTCCCCATCAGGTTCATGCCAAAATACCGTGGGGCGAGAGATCATGTAAAAAAGAAATTTTAAGAATAAGCGGTATATGTTTGCCAGAGTGTGGGAAAAAAGAAGGCACGGAAAATGATTATGATTTAAATTGTTGACAGTAAAACATTGTATCCTATGTTTTTATCAAAATGGAAGAGTACAGTTTCATGAAGTCTATTTAGATATCTTAATCAGAATAGGCTCTTAATAACATAATAATGGCCAAATAACTAGTTTTGACTTCAATCATCACCATAAACACCACAATGAGACTTCAAATTAACAAAAAACAGGAAGCCAAAGTGCAAAAAAAAAAAAAAAAAAAAAGACCAGGAAGAGTAGGAGCTGGTGTGTGAATGCATGTTTATTCCTTCTGGCCAGTGGGCAATTGTATGAATGGGAAGTTGTTGTCCAAAAGGATTTTCAACCTCTTCATCTACCTCTCCAAAATGTTTGTCTTTTCCAGTTCTGGCAAAAGTGCCAAGAGGCTTTCAAAGAAAAGGGAATGATTGTTTTAGTGGGCGCCACTGGTCTATTGTCGACGCAGCCTGTTCTTTCTCTTGACCTGTGACCTGTATTGTTGTTAGGATTCTTGTTCGGGGAGAGCAGACAGCTGGGGGAGCCGTAGGGGGGCTGATGGACAGCTGGGGCAATTTTGGAGAGAGGAAGAGAGGAGAGAAGTGAGAGCATGAGGGGAGAAGGACGAGAGAGGGAAAATGAAGAGCTTGTTGTGGACAAATAGAAAGGCCAGATGAGGTGACGGAGGTCCTCGCTCCTCATTCACAAGTTTGTCCTCTTTGCTCTTGTGGGTCAGCATTGGCACAGGAGTGACACATAGCTATACAGGCAGACACTCAGCCTGTGAGAAAGTAGCGGCAGAGTTAGCTGGCGCACTCTCTCTTTGTTGCTTTGCTTTTTGTTGTAACAAAAGTGGTAAGAGGGGGGCAGGGAATGTGAATTATCCCAGAGTCCAAATACATGGATATGGAAATAATCCCAGTAAGCTGACTTTGGGTACAAGATTACAAAACACAGAGGCAGATGATGTTGTGGGGTGAGGTTTGGAGGAGAGCATAATGGTCGAACAAAGACAATTTTGGAAGATTTATGGTCTATGTCCGAATACATTTTTAAAGTTTTCTGTTTTCTCTTAAAACCCTGGGTAACATGGCAATACTTTACAAGTTATAGTTGGCTGAGCACAACATATTAGCACAGTTTATATCATCAAGAAAAAACACACTTCAGGGTTTGTGTTTCAGATATGTGTTGACTTAAGGTCCTGTAAAGGACTTTTTTTTGTGATCATTACTGGGAGTACCTGGTGACACTCTGTTCCTGATACCTGTATTTGTTCACCTGTCGATCACTACGACAACTGCGCCACAAGACACATGACTGGATTTTACATGGCTATTTTTTAACAGCACCTGCCTATGTTCTTATGCAGAGTTTTTATTAAGTGCATCTAGCTAATACTGGAGTTGAGCCCTTATTTGCTTTCTGAAATGACTGAGGTAGCCCTGACAACAGGCCTGTCCTATTGTAAAATATGCTCCTGAAATACAGCAATCTAAAGATGAGTAGACTGTAGTAACAAAGGCATGTACAACAATAATCTATTAAACTGTAGTGTTCAAGCAATTTTCAGTTGGGACTAAGGGGTGCAAAGTGTGTCAACAAATATTCAAAGCACTTCCTGCTGATGGGTAATATTTCTTAGAGATAAGATAATATTTCTTAGAGAAATTTCTTACAGATATTTTCAGCAATTCAAAATATTTTATCTGAAATGCTGAATATTAACTTTTTGTAACATTCCTATGTACCAGCCGTGGAATGTTATAAAACATTCCTGTTATAGATACACGTCACTGGAGGGTCAATATGAAATGTCCTGTAGCAGATGGCTTCAGGTACTGTGAAGAGCACAACATAATATAAGGTATTAAATCTTTTCAAACAAAATAAACTTAAGTAGGATGATTATTTTTTCTCTATGACCTCCAACCGCATTAGTACATTTTGCAACCTGAATTATCTGTGAAGTAAAAAAAAAAAAAACTCTGTATTTAGTCAACCTTACAAAACGTTACATTTTAACATTTATTAACAGTGCAGTGTAAAGCCAACTCTTTTCTTAGCTCTCATTCTCTTACACTTATATTTCAGTTTTGTGACAAGCACATTTAATCTGCCACGCAAACAGGAGTAGCCCACACTAAAATAAAAAGTTCCTGATCCATAGGAGCTGGATGGAGGGATAAAGCATTGTGATTAAGACTGTATTAATGGGGGCACAGGAGGATGGAAGGCTTTAATCAGTGTCTGTGGCGATAATCCTTCTGCCTTTAGGCTGAGGCAAACAAATGATCCCCCACCCTCCCCTTAGGCCTCAGCCTGCATGCACACTCACAACACACTAGTGTATGTGGGGTCCATGGGGTGATGGGGACCTAGAGGTTGAGAGATGAATCAACACAGAATGAAGGGAAATGAAAGAAGTAGATAAATAGAGGAACACAGAGTACAGAGTCAAAGAAGGTCATGTGACAGGTTTTGCTGTCACATGAAAGCAAAACCTGGTATTTTACAATATACAATACATCCAAAATATAATCACTTTTTTTCTAATATTACCTTGCAAACTTGTTCTAAAATCAACCTGAGCGCAGTTTTCTTTCAAATAAAAACTACTCTAAACATTTAATGAAAAATTTAAAAAAAGCGTTTTTTTTTTTTTTTAGACATTTTTGTAAATTTATTAATTATGTAAACATTGGAAAATGATACTCACAGAACTATTCGATACTATTTCTTAGTAATGATAATAATACTGAATCCCATGTATGTCTATGTAAGCTATATTTCCTGGTATTCTTTTCTGGAAACCCTTTCAAGCTCCAACAGGTTGAATAGGCAGCATTAGACAACATCAACGGTGACAGGACTTTGTCCTGTAACCGGTGGGTTGCCGGTTCATTCCCCCGCTCACTCCGTCTCTGTTGTTGTGTCCTTAGGCAAGACCCTTCTTCCGCCTTGCCTTCTGCTCGCGGTCAGAGGGCCTAGTGGTGCAGGTGCACGGCTTACTCGCTTCTGTCAGACTGCCTCAGGGCTGCCGTGACTACAATCTAGTAGCTTGCCACCATCAGCATGTGAGAGTGAATAGGTGAATGACTGAATGCACTGTGGAGTGCTTTAGAGTCCTCTAGACTTGATAAAGCTCTCTAAAAGCAAAGACCACTTACAATTTACAGAACTTTCTAGAGTCTTTTTCTGCAAAATATGAATAAACATGACTGGTTCAAATTTAGCCTAAAGAACACAGACTTGTTTGTGTCAATAAGTTACTTTCTTATCAGAGCTGAAACTGTCTCCTGAAGAAGCTGCTGATATTTTCCAACACTGCCTTAAGCACATTATCATAGCAATACTCCACTGTTAAAATGAAGTGAGGGATATGATATAAAATCAATGTTATAAAGTTATTTCCCCATTAGTAACATACCTGGAGTGTTGCTTTGATTCTTTCATACATGTTTGAGAAATCCTTGAATACCCATGGCAGCCATTAGGGATACCTCATGCTTGATTTCACCAAGCACAGTCTATTTCCACAAAGTGAACTACTTTTCAGTCCAGTGCTTCAAAGGACAGCTTTAAATAGCTTAATAGAGGAGCGTTGTTGTGATGACATACTGAAGGCAGAGTGTTGAAAACTGTAGGAGCTGCTTCAAGATGTCAAATTGCAAAATCAAATTTCTTTTATTATGTTTGATGTATACGTGGCTGTGTGGCAGAGTAGTTGTCTTGCAATCGGAAGGTGGTAGGTTCGATTCCAGCTTCCTTCTGCCACATGTCGATGTGCCTCTGGGCAAGGCACTTAACTCCAAATTGCCTACCGGTCTGTGTATTGGTGTATAAATGTGTTTGTGAGTGCGAATGGGTGAATGTGACTCTAGTGTAAAGCGCTTTGAGTGGTCAAAATGACTGGAAAAGCGCTATATAAGTTCATTCCATTTACAGGATTTTTATAACGACTGAAGATAAAATAGTTAACTGATTGTGTTTAAAGCATGATGTTCCTAGAAAATACTTAATGCTACCCCTTTTAAAAAATAATAATAATAAAAAAAAGAGGTAAAAAAGCTACATCATTGCTTCATCAGAAACTTCTCAAAGAAGAAATTCAGTGGAAAAACTGATGTAGATAATAATAAGGCTGGAACAAGTATTGGTGGTTGTTTACCCTGGTTTCTGTTTAGCCCTGAAGTCAGAACTTGGGTCTGGGAGTAATGTCAAAGCCAATTTAAAGGGAAGCTCACCCCAAAATAATATTTTTTCTTCTGATAAACTGTCTAAACAGGTTGTTTAGGGTTGTATTTGTATGTTTCTGTGCAAATTTTTATATTTTTTAGTTCGTCATAAAACCTTTTCCTGAAGGCAGTGCATTAACATTAGCAGTGGGTTGCAGTGCACCACCCATATTAGCAGTAGCCTTTTCCCTACAGCAAGCGTTTTAGCTATTTTGTTTATTTATTAGAAATGTTTAGCACACTGAATGGAGGAAGTCAATGTCAGACATGCTAGTTATAGCCCACATGCCACTGGTAGTATTTAGACTAACATCAGCATTTTGACTCATTTCAGCTTATACACAAATTTTAACATACAGAGGAGTAAGTCCATTTTGCTCAGCATGCTTGTGACTCTCCACCTGCGATTGTAGCTTACTTTAGCAGTGATGCTAATTTTTAGCATCAGAACGCTGAGTTCCAACCAACTGGCACACTTTGGCAGGCTCCGTTTAAATGTTTTCAGAAATTTTCTAGTTACACTTTAATCACGTCCCTGGTCTAAAAACCAGTGTGATTTGTTTTCGTATGGCTAATGGCAATGTGCTTTCTGTGTTTTAAATGTCTTTTCTAAAATTTTAAACTAAAATGTCAAAATAAAATCTGTGACTGAAAACAATTTTATTGCTGTCTTTGAAATGTCATATTTAGTTTTTATATTTCATGCCCCATTTTGTTCTGGTCAGATATGAGATTCAATTGTTAAACGATAGCATTTGTTCCTTTTTGGGATAAAACTTGTTTGCATTTACCATGTCATGTTCAACATGTTTTCATGTTTGTCTTTCTTAGACCTTTCTGAAACTCGGCAGAAAACCTTAAACATATAAAAATGAATAGATGAAGAAGTATAAAGCAATATTCAGAAGTCCAACTACCAGGTTAATTACCTATGGAAGTGGGTGTAAAGTGTGACATTGTGGGCATGAGGATAAGGGACGGACCTTCTCCTCCCAGAGTTTCCTCCGAGTATGAGGATATAGGAGTTAAAGAGCTTCTAATGGGATCTGGATGCTGTCGTGTTTACCATGGCCCCCCTTTGCACGCCCACTGCATTGTGGAAGTTTCTGGGCTTAGGGATGCCACAAAGGGCTGAGTGAAGGGACAGATGGAGGTCTCTTTGGAAGAAGGAACAGAAAAAACACAGGCAAGGTAGGAGGGTCAGGGTGTCTGAGAAAGCAGGCAGTCAGAATGCCCAACTGCAGACGTGGGTGAACATTAATGGTGAAAGAGGGTGAGGGGGAAACTTAATCAGGACTTTGGTTGTATTTTTGAATGCAGTTCAGCTCAAGTTGTCTGAATTATTGGTCTACCCCCCTTTATAGTCATGGCTTCTGCGTGTCACATTACCTTTGTGTATTTAAAATTGGTTGGCTTGCTTTTCACGAGTGCGTTTAATTGAACAAATTCGAGGAGCAAAAATAATTTGGGGGAGAATTTGCAATCAGATACAAAGTTGTTTGCATATTCACTGGTACAATTTAACCTGAAATTTTGATTTGAATCTGTCTTCACAATGGTCCTTGAGACATTAAAATGCTAATGTTATTTGTTTAGTATATACAGGGGTCAGGGGCAGGGGGCTGATGGATGCTGATGAGGATTGTGGACAAGAGCTGGAGGAGGGTCGAGGGAGGTCCGAGTGGTAGAAGCAACAGATGGGGCCTGATGCAAAGCTCGGCATGTGAAGTTTCTGTTGGTAACATCTGTCTGTCCATCTGTTACATTTTGTTGTTTACAGTTTGTGTTGCTGAAACTTGGTAATTAGGAAACTGCACTTCAGGTTCTCAATGTAATCCTCTCCACAGTGAGTTTTAGAATAGAGAATGGCAAAAATATATGTGTCCTCCAGTTAATTTAATAAGCTTGAAGTTACTGAAGTTGATTTCAGTACATCGGCTCCTCTTAATGGTACTTGGAAGGGATTTAGGTATTATTTTTCAGCTAACAAATTACCTGTAAGCCAAGCGCCTTGGTCTTTGCTTCAAAGCGATATGACTCAAAATTGAAGTGGACTTCAACATAGTACGAGAATCTCAGTCAAAACTGAAGCAGGCAATAACATTACACAAAAATGATTTGCTTAACTTTTGGGAAACTTCTGCAAGATAGAGATGGCAAAATACTACAAACTCATTGGATATTGGCGAACTCTCACTAAATAAAATTGAATGCTGAATTTAAATTAAGATTCTCTTCAAGCATTCTCTTTTTGTTGACAAATTTTGACTATAGGGAGCCTTCCTATTCAGTTCTTCAACTGGAATTCAGTGCATTCCCTCACCCCTTTTTTTCTTACACTATAGTAGCACTTGGGAAACAGCATTTACTGAGTTGGGGCTTGATAGAAAACATTTGAAAACCACTGGCTTATATTGAGGACCCTAGGGCTTGTTCCTACTAAAGAGGCTAGTAGGAACCATTCCCATAGATAGGCACATCCATCACATTTGTACTTCAGTAGATCTGTAATCTTTGTTCATTTACCAATACTACATTCATCAGGGTATAACCTCCTAATGAAGCTTGCTTATATAAATTCTACTCCTAATAATACCATTCTTCCCCTTTGGGAACCACTCAGCAACAGTTTGAGGGTTTTAGAATAACTGCGGCATTCAATCTGCAAAGTCAAACTTTGACATAAAAAATTGCTGAAAAAAAAGGAGTTTCACAGCAGAATTAGGAATAGATTACTAAGTCCAATGCATCAGTTTCATTAGAGCTGTTACATCACCCAGGGGGTATTTTACTTTTTTTTGTCTAAAAATACTCTCTTCAATTTGCTCTGCTGAGAGAGGATCAAGGAGAATTAAGCAGCTGATCTGGGCTCAGTGGCCAGAGTGTTACACTAGACATTAATCCAAAACAGTGGAAGGTTGGAGATGGAAAGGCAAATTTAATCCAGAATCCCATCCATTACATACATTTGCAAACTCCAGAGTGACCAGTGGTACTTTGTGCAAGTGCAATCCAGAATTTGCTGCATAAACAACTTTCCTGCAATTTCCCTTGGCAACGGAAACCTCCTCCAAAACTTCTCCCACCCGGGTCTCCCTCACAGGGCAAGATAAGTGTCCTGGCAAGGCCTTTTAGTGTGCACTGTCCCCCAATATGTAACAGATGTTACTGGGGCAACAGTTGGTATTGAAAAGGAGGGGCTTCAGGCCATCTGTCCAGGGTCAAGGTTTGAAAGGATGTGGTAGAGATGGTGGTGTGTTCAGGAAAATGGTAAGTATTTGAGGGAAACAGGGGAATATAGCCCACATTGTAATTCTCCTCAAAGTAGGCTTTTATATCAGATGACACGTACAAGGTTTGCCATTGAGAATTCTGTGTAGTACTGTTTGACACTGTGTGATTTCAGACATAAGCTCTAAGGCTCCACTGTGTGGCGAGAGACAGTACTGCAAACTTAAAACTTTATTAGTTAAAATGCATTTTCACATGAACGCTTTTTTTCTGCATTTATACTTTATATTTGTGAGTAACAGCTACTACATTGTCTCCAGCTGAGATTTTAGGCGATCAAGCACTTTATCCATGTCGTCACGCAAGTACGCCATCATCTTATGAGAAATCTTCCTCTGAAGAGAAGGAAAAACAATATTCATAACCAAAACTGCAGAAGTATCTGTCAAAGCATATCCCATTCACAATATCTCACAATGTAGATCTTCAGCCTTTCACCTTCCAGTTGACAGTATTCAGACACGGTCAGCTCAGTGAAATCTGCTTTCTTCATGGACAGGAATCCACAAGTGGGTGAGCGCTTGGTGTGCTCAAACCTGATAAGAAAAACCATGTCTTATCATTATTAAGGAATAGCTTCAAAAGAGATTGACATAAAGTATGTATTGTTTCACAAGTTCTCTTTTCTTTGTTGCCGGATGATTTTGTGAGCTATTTAAATAGCATATAGTTTAATAGATTAAAAATAGTGAACGAAATCAATTAAATATCTGCATTCTTTGGGTTGATTTTGACCAAAAGCCCCCTACTGTTCATCCCCAACTTACTTCCTCTCCATTCTTCTCCAAGAGCAAAATTGCTCCTGGAGAAGGTTTCCTCATGCAATAATCCAGTGTTTTTAGGCCAAGATGCAAGAAAACCAATCAAGATAAGAGGTGAACTCCCAAAAGTTCACCTCTTATCTTATTAAACCAAAGTGACTTTGAGGTCACTTTGATTTAATATAAACCATCACATTTTGTATCCGATGAATCATTTTCCCCAGCCGTCTTTAGTATTCTGAACGAGGCTTCATCTGAGAAGATGACTACTTCTGTTTTCTGCTATCTAATTCTGACTAATGTTTCCTGTAGATTATTGCTCTGTTCTCTTGTTTTCCATAGAAAAGAGTTCATTTTTAGATGGGTTGAAACAAAGGGCAATCAGTTTTTGTGCTTGATTAAATTTTCATAAGTTTACATCCATTTGAAAAATTTCATGTGATCACTCATCTAAAAGTAGGTAACAGAACTGCAGCAGCAACGTTTACGTTAAAGACAAGAGTTCTGTTAGTCTCATCTTTTGCAGCCAGGATTGTAGATTTATATGACTGCTGGATGATGTACTTCTTCCTCACCATGGATCATCATCTGGTTCCCAGCCCTCGAGTTCGATCAGACAGAAGAAACAACAGGCAACGTCTGGTTCATTGTCACTGGGGCAGTGGACAAAACCAGCTTTAGCCATCTAAACAGACAAAAAAAAAAAAAAAAAAAAGCTGAAATCATAACTCAAACAACATTAAGAAAAAAAAAAAAGATCTGCCTCCGGATTAGTTTTTGTGGAGATAAAGCAATAATTTCCCTTTGAATGAGGTTGCATGACAGAACGTTACTCATGAAGTGTTGGCAGCTCATCAATCATGCTATGAGCCTCGTGGGCGAAGGGAAGCATCTGAAACTTGCACCTGCTGAGCTATAAATCAGAAGCTGTAAATGACTTGGATCAAAGGATGGCTCATAATGCGTTAAGTTAGGACATAATCATATTATTGGATTTGGCAGGATTTTTTTCTTAAATGCAACTTGCAGTACACATTTAACCTGGAAGTTGTGTGCATTTCCAGTGCACGACTTCCAGGTTAAATGTTTTCTTAATTTCATACTTCTACATTTTAAAGCATCTATAATTATTTTTAGAGGTCTTTACCCAAAGTCAGAGGGTGGAGTAAACACTGATTGGTTTGCAGTTAAGTTGCTGTTGATGTCAACTAAACTTTTGCAACCTGCCTAATGATCCTTTTATGAAATTGTGAATTAAACTATTAAGATAATTGTATACGTTTTCTATTTGATGAATTTACTAAAATGTTATTTAAATCACATGAGTATTTTACAAACTTTTTTTTATTATCTCAAGTAGTAAGGGATTAAGTCACTGATCATCTGTATTGCTCAAGCAAAATAGAGTACGTCTATAGAACATCTAAAAGTACCGTCAGTAGCTGCTTTTGCTAAAATTTTTCAAATTAGGGTAAATTTACATTTGTAAGTGTGTAAAAGCCATAGACACTGTCCCCTTGTAGTAATCATCAAAAACTCTGTTTCCATTCTTAAATAAATACAACGAGCTTCAAACTAATATTTCCATTGTTGTTGTTTTTTTCAGAAGGATTAAGACAACCAATACAGAGCAGTTTGAAAAAACCAAGACCTTCCTACCTTTTCAGGTGTGCAGTTGCATTCCTCTCTAAACGGCCAGTCTATAAAACTCTGCTCCCGCAGATCATGGCTGTACATTTTGTCAAACGCCATATACCTGGTAGTCAGCACATTTACACTTTCCATTATTCCAGCAATACAAGGCTTAGTCCAACATAGAATTAACCCTCAAAGTAAGGAGTATTGTGTGTAGATCTTGCTCAAGCTGCCCTGCACAACTCCACAGATGTTTTCAATTTTGGCCTGATAGAATGCTGCTGAGGCTCAAAGTGAGCAGAGAAAACAAAATTCACTCTGCTTCTTGGGCCCTACTGCTTGTAAAGATTTATATAAATGACCGTTTTTAACATTTGTGACATACACATTTGAGCTCGACAAATACAAAATGCCATTTCAGTTCAGTTTTGTATGTTTTGGGAAAAATGTATTTGCGTCCAAAAAATTGATTTAATAGCTACTTTCATCCCACCTGCATGTAATTCAAAGAGCTGAGTTGTTAATAAATTGGGCCACTTCTAAAGGCAGTTGGTTACAGTCAACAAGTCTAAAAACAAGTAAGGCATTCTTTTTTTTAAAATTTATTTATTATAAGATTTTCTTTTGCATAGCCAAATTATAGACATGTATGCTTCTTCGTTCAATTCACAATATATCACAATACATTGAAGTTTGTGGTACCAGCGTCACATGAAAAGGTCTATGGGGTTTGAATGTTTTTGCAAAAGGCAGTTATTCTTTCTGAAATGGACTTGTTGCGATTTCCAAATGCTGCTAAAACAACTGCAGGATAAATATTTACACAAAATCCAAACAGCGAGTGGTTCAACTGTTTTCAGTGTAAGCTTTTACAAGTAATTTACTGCTGTGAGAAATGGAGATGACCCGGTCTGCAGCAAGTCTCTGTAACACTGCCCATTAGACCTCTGAGTGCTGAAATGCGCTTACTGCTGGACGCTGGTGCCCCATCCACCACCTCCCTCCCAGACTGCAGAGGAGCTGAGACACAGCATGGCTGCAGCATAAGGTGCAGAGTTGGTGGTTTAATGTCTCACTTTACTCTTACAGGTGATGCTGTGCAGGGCTGAACTGAGCAGCCGGTTTAGAGTTTGGTCGTCAGGTCAGCAGCCTCCGTGCTTTTTGGACCTCGTGGCAAGTAGCGCTCACCTGTGAATTCCTGCATCTTTGTGTCACGACATTTTTCCATAGGTCTCTCAGCAATATTCTTGTGGTTGTTTTCCAAACTTTGTGTGAGGCAAACATGTTTATGAGCTCTAAGATTTTTGAACTTCTAGACTTTCTTTCATTTTGTCCATCATGTGATGAAAAAAGGTAATATTTGCAACATTTGAACTGTTAGAGATTCTGTCACAGATCATATCTACGCAGTTTTCTATTTATCTCCTCACAATTTTCTTTCTCATTGCCTCACAGACGTTTGATATCTGGTCCTCGCAGCCTCCCTGCTTCTGCATTAAACAATCTTCTGACATAACTGCCCTCACCTATTAAGGTCTACTAAGATAAGCTGCTGGAATCTCCTGCACAGGGTTTGTTTTCACACAGAGTCAACACTGAGGGGGAGGGAGAGGATGTAGGGAGGAGGTACGATGCAGAGAGGTGGATGGGAGGTGACAGAAGCTATGTGTATGCCGTCTCTATGTCCACATGTCCTCTTGTCATACCTGCCGTTTGCATGTGCCGATCTGGAAACCTTTTATATCAATGAGGACTTGAGCTTTCTTCTTTTCTTCTTGTGTAGAGGTCCACACAGTTTTGCTGGTGGGCAGGGATTTATAAACGTTTGCCAGCTTTTCCTTGCGAGGATTGGACATTTGATTAAGTCACACAGGACCGGGGGATCAAAGGTGTAGCCAATGTGGAGCCCAGGTAGGAGATGAATTCACTCTGTAGCCCTCCAATGATTGTGTGCGTGTCTACATGTGGTTTCTACATTACATTTCTCACTTTTTTTCTCTCTGAGGAGTTCTCTTTACTTTATAAAAAAGAAAATCAAGTTTTGAGCAGCAAAATCTGTTTGACGTTGCAAAAATTCTCCTGTTCAGACAGGACTCAGAACATTTTGTGTTGACAAGAAAATATGCCTTGTCAACACAAGTGCTGGCCATACTATTGGCAGACCTGGTAAAGATGTGTTGAAAGAACTGAAGCAAATTAATCTTTTAATGGAAGAGCAGAAACTCATTTTTTTTTTTTATAATTGTGTTTCCCTGAAGCACTTGATTTTGATTTGCCACTGGTAACGCCTCTTGACTGTAACCTACATTTATTTTTCCATTGTGAGATCACTGAAACTAACTGGAATAAACTATGATTACCAAGTTTCCATAATAACCATAAGAACTATGCCAAAAAAAAAACCTTCTACCCTCACAAACATAAATCTGTGGGGGTCCGACAAGACGCAGATTGGACTTTTGTGAACAAAAGCTCCAGATGGAAGTGAATGAAAATAAATAATAAATACTTAGAAAAGTTCACCATGCTAGTTGTTAGGTAAGGTGTTGGATCTGTGATGCTATGGGCCTATATGTCTTACACAGGCCTCTGCAATCTTGTTAAAGTGCACAGCATCATAAACTCCATAATTTATCAGAATTTTTTTAAAATCACAATCTCATAACATCTGTGAGAAAACTAAAAAGTTTCACTTGCAAGATTTGAAACCGCTAGCCGAATCAAGGCAGAAATGTGAAAACAAATTCAGAATCAGGCTTTTTCTGTGGTCAGGTCAGTTTTCAGACCAAGATTCTTTCAAAGACCTGAGGGGTGAGGTGAGGAGAAAAATAAAGAAAGGGTTCTCTTAGTGACCTACAGAAGCTTATAGAAATTTCATTGCTGCTCAGTCAAATGCTGAAATGCGATTGAAGACTATGAACCAAGCTAACAAAAAGAGTTTTTTTTTTAATTAATGTTAGGGTTTAAATAATTGTGCCATCAGTGTCTTTGAAATGTACCAGCATGCTGAGTTAGTCTCATTAATTCATATGATAGCTTTAACTAATATTTTGTTTCCTAATCACATAGAATGAACTAATATGTGGTTTGACGCAAGTCTGAAAGAATAAAGACTAAAGTATGACGTAAGAAAAATTCTGATGCTGGTTTTCACTCATGTGAGGAATGTCGGAGCTTTAAAAATAGGTTGATATTTGGAGAGCTTAAGAAATGCGTTTATTGTCTTCATAAATACTCTCACAAACTAAAATAAAGTGTCACCTTAGAACATAAATGTTACCTGTACGTTAGCTAACTTTCCATGTCTTCCGATCAAAAATGTTTGAATTATCGAAGCGATTTTGCACTAAATGTGTGCTGTCCTTCTCTCCATCCGGAGAGCAGTGGTGTAAAAATGTCAGGGGTGTGTGAGACTGTGACGGTCAACATCTACATTCTCCATTTCTGCAGGCAAGTGTGGATTCACAGGTCAGCCAAACCCTCCTGTGCCACATATCGGCACATCTTGGGAAATCCCCAAGTCTCCCTACCTGTCTTCATGACTTAAGGTTTACAATGAGGAGAAATTTCATTCAAGAAAAATATAAATCAACTCAGACAAGCAATGAAACTAAACTAACAGGTGAAGGGATATAAATTAAGCATGCATAATGTGTTAGGATCTTGGGTGTTTTGAGTTTGTTTTGGATTTTGTTATTTGTGATCTTTAGTTCTTATCTGTATTAATTCTGCTTTGTTTCTACTTTCACTCCAGTTTCTTCTTAGTTATTCTAATTATGCTTACTTGTTATGTCCAGTCATTTCTTAGTTATTCTGGTTTATTTATGTTTCTTTGTTTTGTTAGTTTGTTAGATTCATTTCCTTCCAATCAGTTCAGGTCTTTTCACTCTCCTAGTATTTAATCACACCACTTTCATTCACTCCTCGCTCATTACTCGTTGTGTTTTCTTGCTGGTATTTCCCCTGGATCTACATTTTTGTTCTGCTCTGGATCTCTGTGTTCCCTGTGATTTTTCTAAGTGTTCAGTTTTATTATAAAATAACATTCAATATGATCAGTACTCCCAGCTCCTGTTTGCATTTTTGACATGATGACTCTCCAACTTACCGTGAATGTTCTGAGAGAGGTACCAACCCTGCAAACTTCAGAAATTCAATATCCACTTCAGTACCATTCAACAATGCTGAACATATCCGCACTGGGTAGTTTTGGATTGCCAGATTTGTTTTTCTTTGTAAATTGAGGAACATCATGCAACTTTTTTTAAATGCCACAGTGACAGATGTTTTTGTCGTCCAAATTTTCCTTTTTGAATCCCAACCAAGCAGTCACATCTTCAGTAACACAATAATTTATTCATGAGGAAAAGCTGAACACAGATGCAAACGTTCAACCTGCTGACTGTGTTTCCGGCACATTTCCACAAATGATCAATAGTCTAAATTTAGTGGGACAATTATCTCTCACTGTGGCAAACTGATATGTCTGTCAGACTTACAGACTCAGGCCAGTTCAAGGGGAATGGAGAGGGGCTTGTTTTCATGCAGAGCTGAGTTACATGTTGCTTGTTCACCTGACCTTTGACCTTCATGGGTAACCTCTAAATTCATCACATCAGTGCACAGAGACACCCAATGCATAATATATGGTCATAGTGCAGTCTATGTGTCAGTGTACTATTTAAGAAGTTGTTTCTTAACAACTGAGAAACATTTGTGGAAAGTCACGTAGTCTTCGGATGTGTAGCTGCTGATATATGAGCAGAATCTATGTTGCGATTTCTCAGAGAAATCAATCTGTTGCGTGGAAATAAGTTAAAACATGTCTTTTGACCTTCAGAGAATGTGCATTTAGTCTGTTTCCTTGACAGGAGAGATTTAAGATGATATATCTTGCCTTTATTGGAATAGTTTGCACTTTTTTTCTTCAAGTTTGTCTTCTCCCTGAAAGGCTCTTATATGTCGGCAAGGTAATTAAACGTCTCCCACTCTGCTGATTTAAAGAAAAAAATAAGAATAAAAGTCTCAGTGAGGGTAGCAGGATCTGTTAACCCTTAATGGCTCTTTTGCAGAGTGACTTTTCCTGCTTATATAAGGTTTTCTGACCAGGGGGTATAACCAATGTTTTTTCATTTCTATTGTTCCCTGTTTCCCCTTAAGAGTGTCAACTTGACAATGGGAAAATAAATTCTTTCTTTGTTTACATGCTGGGATCAGTTTCGCTGGTCTGTGGGAATAATTTTAGGAATCTTGGAATTCCTGAACTTAGTATTTACTCATGTGTTGACCTGGTCGGACCAACAGAGGGCAGCAAACTTCAATTCAGTTTACAAGCCCAGTGTTGCACTTTGCTCGACTTTCCAGGAATAAAACTGGTGGGTAAAAAAACTGTATTTTACTTTATGTTAAACAATAGATATAAAGGTCAGAGCTTGGTCAACTAAAATTGTTTAAACATGGTGTCCCTGTGGCACTTAAAGTCAAAATAGGCATTTCTGGAACATGACTGTGAGTGGGTGGATGAGGAGGTGACTCATCTATCCTGCAGCTCAGGGAGAAATTTAGATAAATGACAGCTAACAACTCTGATAAAATTTCCCCACTATACACGAACATGGACAACAGCAAAAGATCTACAGTGCAGATTGACTTTTCCTGCTTATATAAGGTTTTCTGACTAAGGGGTGTAACACTAGGTAGTGTTTTTGAAACACTACCTAGTGTTTCAAAAACTCTAGGTAATTCAGTTGTTCATCAGGTCAGGTGTATAATTACTCGCTTCTCTTTTGTTTGTGTTGTTCAGGGAGGGTACTGAAAATCTAAACCGGTGTTGCCCAGGTTCAATTCTCGCATCAGAGATCTGGAGGGCCTATTGGATGAAAGCAAATCTGATGGTTGGACTAACACCAGTAAATATTTTTAAGAAGAACCTCAATTAGTCAATTCTAAAATCCTCAAAAAGTCAACGAGGAGTCCTTAAATTGCAGCTGAATTTTAAAGCAACTACATTTTTTGATTACAAAAATATAGTCCCCATATGTTATGTGATATAGTCCCATACAGTGGACTATATCACATAACTTTTTCACAGGTTTAATACATGCGAACAGAAAAAGGTTTAATCTTCCATCCATCCATCCAGGATCATGAGGGACTGCTGCCTTTCTCTAGCCGTCATTGAATAAGAGGCAGGATAAACCCTCAATAGGTCACCTGTCCATCACAGCGCACAAAAAAATGTACTTGAAGTAAATGGGCTCTTTATACAGCTTCTGTGTTCGGGATAAGCGGCTCGGTCGCTTCCGGTCTATTGAAAATGGCATTTTACTCTATAGGTGCTTGCAGGACTTGCCCAAGGTGACAATTAATGATGTATATCGTCCCAAAGCCCCAACAAGTAAGCTGGAAAAGGGTTTTAAGATGTACACCTCATTATACATTCACAGATACGAAGGTGAGTTTTACTTTCTTTAAACTTTGTAGCCAACATTAACTTTAGCCTATGCTAGTAGGCAATATTCTCAGGCATTTGTCTTGTAAAATTGTGCTATATCAGCATCTAAACATTTTAATCAGTTCTACCGGACAATGTTTTTACCTTATTTTGTACTTATTTTCAAGTATATTATATGTGTTTATTGTTGTTGGTGTCAAACGAAGACCAAGTAAGCTGGGAGTATTACGGTTCGGGCTTTTTGCTTCCGAAGCATGTGGAAGCACAACAAGCCCCATAGCTTAACAGTAGGGCAGCACTGGTGTCAGCTGACTGTTCAGGTTTTAGAAAAAAACATGGACGTGTTCCTTAAGGTCTCCATGTTATTTAGTTCTATTACTTTTGCATGCTTCTTGTGAAGAGCTCGAATAGCATGGTGTTTACAGCATTGTGTACAGGTGGATCAGTTGCTCAGCTGTTTGGCTCTGGTCTGCCCTCTTGTTCCCATATACTTGCTCCTTCAGGCTGAATACAGAAGTGACTCCATGGAATTAACACAGGGACGCTCCTTTATTTATCATCCGTTTCTCCCCGGTAGTTTTAGGCTGAAGAAGCTAATCCGGAGTGAAGTGAAGGCTGCAAAGTTTGCTGTGTGGCGTTAGCTTTGACTGGTAGCGACAAATATTTACAAGCTACCATCTTAATTCAGGGTCCATGAAAACTTAAAAGCCCATTATATTAGGAAAACAACAATGTGTGCGTCTGAAATACGACTTTGTCTTTTCTAGCTGTCATGGTAACTCAAAGCGGAAACAAAGAAGCCGTATTTCGCTCGTGCGGATGTGACATCAGCGCAGTATGTGCAAAGAGCCCATTAAGAAAGAGATTAAAAATCAATAGACACATAAGTCTAATTATTAAAGAACTGAGGAAACATATTTCTATACTGAGAAAATTCAGAAATGATACAAATATCTAAAACTTCTAAAACATGTCCCAAGAGTCTGCACTCTTTACAATCTGAGTCATTTTTACTCTCCGCAAACTAAAACACTTTTAGAGCCACAAATATTACATGACCTTTATAACTGATTATTATTTTTTGATAAATAGATGATATAGATAAAAAAAAAAAAAACTCACTATTTTGGAAGAGAAAACCCTCTAAAACTTTTGCAAAAATAAAAATTGATACATTTTCTTTTCAGCGTTTAAATATACAATCGGAGAAATTGTATGTATAAAAAGTGTATGGTTTCCAACCTAAAGTAGAAAAAGTAAATCCAGAAAAAAATTACTGGTGTTTTTACTGACATTATGTTGTGAAAATGCAATTATTCAATAAAAAACTGAAACACTCCTTAAAACCTGTATTTGCTGTTAAATCTCAATTAGTTGGTTTTCAATTAGCCAAAGCCATTGAAAGCCATTGTGGAAGGTTGGAGAACCCTGGCATAAACCGTAATATTTAACATAGAAATAAAAATAATGTAAACTATTTGTAATAATAAATAATGCTATTGAATTGTTTAAGCAGCATTTGCCTCAAAATAATTTGATTATTATCACCTGTTTCATTATATGGTAGTAGTACACCTTCTTTACCTGATCTCAGTTCTACCAATTTCCTGCTCTTCTACCTGCCCAGTCGTCTCATCTGTCCCCTCCCCAGTGACCCTCACCCTTCCCCTGTCCCTTGACTTTCCTCCCCTGCGTTTTCCTTGCCCGGTTTTCTTGCCTATGGATGATACAGGATACCCATGCTCCAATTTCACCCTCTCATCATGACATCCATTAAAGTGGCGCTCAGTCCTGGGCCCCTGTTGGCCTGACAGCACATTAGCCCTTGGCCCATTGAACACCAACAAGGACCAGCGCTGAATTATTGATACCAACACAACTAATGAAGAAACCCTATCTCAGCTCTTTTTATGTCTCTTTCTTTCTCACACACACACGCACACGCACACAGTTTGAATGCCCAGAGAAACATACACACACAGTTTTATTGATGGTAACCATCATTCCACCTGCTTGCATCCCATTTTGAGAAACGCGTATTGTCAGTGGTCAGTCCTGTTTCTGCAGAACACAGAGTGTGTTTGTGGTTCATCCAAGACTTGAATTCCTGTTCTTTTCAACAAAATGTTTGCTCGATTGCTTGAAATGCTGGTGAGGGACTCTGTTGGTATTTTTCTCTATGATTCTAGGTGATATTTGCATATATATCGGCAGGTGCTTTGTTTCTAGGAGCTTTTTGTCATAGGATTTTATACAGTGTCTGATAAGAGTGATTGGGTGTTTGTGGCATTAAAGTCTGCCTCTGGTATCATACAAAGTCATACAGCGTCTTTCAAGACAATTTAAACCCCTTGAACCCTTTTACATTTTGTCACATTGCAGTCAAACATTGAATTTCATAAAAAGAACTTACACAAATTTGTGCATAATTGTCAAGTGCTAGAAAAATTATGCATGGTTTGCAAAATGTTTTCTCTTTAAAAAGCATTTCAATCATTGACAGTGACATTTTGTTGCAGTGATTAGGGTTGTTGATCTGGGGTAAGGTGAAAATCTGCTCCAGTCTCATGTCTTCTTGAGCTTCTGTCACAGTAATGACTGTAGTTAGGACGTGTCATAATGTTTTTAGATTTGTTCCTGGTTCAACACTCCTGAATCAAGTGACGGAATATTTCCAAGCCTTTGTAGATCTTCAGTCATGAATGGAAATGACTGGTTTTATTGTAAAGCGTCTTTGAGAACCCTTTGAGGATTGAAAAGGACTGTATAAGTCTGACATAATTTCATTATTTAATTTCCGTTTTGGACCAATAAAGTATTTTTTTAATTTGAATTGAATTTGAATTTTCTAATTTGGTGATAAAGTGACTTCTCAGACTGATGCTGCTACCGCTGCTCAAAGTAAAATGCACTGAATGGCATAATTTCCTAAATTCTATTTGACAAAAGTTTAAAAATCATACATTTCTTCCACTCTACTGTATATCTCGTATAATTTAATTTAAAACAAAACACTGAAGTTCAAGGGGTACGAACATATTTCCAAGGTACCACGGAAGTATGCAGCGGGGCTCCCTCACAGAGAGGTACTGGAGGTGTCAGCCCATCTCCTTAGTATTCACTCCAACATCCTTTGACTCACAGCCTCAGCCTGAGAGCGTGAGAATGGAAGTGGGAGAATACAGTCAGAAAATAAAAAAGCAAAAAAACAGAAAGCAGGACGAGGGGAGACTCCATGAACATCAGACAGCTTTCTGCTGTCGCCCCAGGCTCACGTGGTTATATCTGTTGTGTTTGCAAGCAGGCCTGCCCAAGGGGATTAGTATTTTTGACAGTTTTGTTAAGCCTTCTCTAACGCACCGAGCTACTCGGTGACGCCGGGGCTGTGATTTTAGAAAACGTCTCTCCCAAGCTGTCCTATGATTTCTCCTGCATAAAGGGGAAACTGGAAGGAGAGAGCAGTCCGGGTACATGACAGCGGACATTTTTTCTGAGTGGCTTCTTAGTGTGGTGGAATTGGACCATAAAACAACTGTCTGTGAATCTCCTCTTCAATTAGTGACTGCCTTGCTGAGGTCCTGTTTAATTCTCTCCTGGGTCTGACAGCTTTCCTCTCTCTTTGTCTGCGTTTCCTTCTGGTCGTCTCTTCTTGTCTCTCCACGTCTCTTCATCCCTCTGTCAGTTTGTGTTTAGTTTAATCTCTCCCCCTCCTTTTTCTGCTTCCTCCGCTCTGTCGCTTCCCATTTCATCTCTTCTTTTTTTTTTTTTTTTGCCTGGCATCCCTCCCCACCCACCACTCCTGTCTTCCCCACTGCTCTCCCAGTCTGAATTCCAATCCCTCTGACAAAAGCTCAGACAATAAAACGTCTAACTTTGCTTGAAAGGGTCAGGAGATGGAAGGAGAGAAGGACAAATAAAAGGTTAATCCTTTAACAAGTCCACATAGGTGTGGAGTCAAAGGACAGAGAAAGAGGGGAGGACAGGAGAGGGAAAAGGTGGAGAACAAGTGCTGTAAACAGATGTGGGAGACAGGGCTCTTACTGAATGTGAAAAATGAGAGGGAGATTGCATTTTCAGTCAAGCTCCGTCTCTCCTTCATGACTTCCACTCTGCATGATGACAAGTGTGTGCCGTCGCTCCCATTGGCCAAGTCTGCCACCAATCAGAGCAGAGGCATGTAAGGTGCCTTTAGGTTATACCCAGCCCCAAAAACAAGAAGCAGAGAGAAAGTGAGACTGGGAAAAGAGAGTGTGTGTGTGTGTGTGTTTTTCTGTGCAAGACCAAAGTAGGTGCTGACTTTACATAGATAGGAAGGAGGACGTTCCCCAGTTTTTTTGCTTTTTTTGCTTTCTTCTTTTGAAGCTTCCTGTGGTACAGATGAAAGGAAAGTGCTTGTCAGCTGTTTGCTGGAGACCACTGCATTTCCTCTTGGCTGCTGTGGAGTAGAAGATCAGGGCTCTGTAGCCCTCCCCCTGGTGATTGGCTGTCACACTTTAGGCTCAACCCCCGTGCCCCCCTCGCTCTCCTCTCTTTCTCCCCTTCACCGTCCTCTGCTCCTCACACTGTCCTCAGGCATACCTGAACCACCGCTGCAGAAACACTGGACCCCCACCCCGCCCCCCCCTCCTCATTCGCGCACTAACATATCCACACACACACCCACAAGAGCACGCATGCTCTCTCTGTTCCACACACACAGTCTTTCACCTGGAGAGGGCAGGCGCAAGGGACGACATGAGCAGCAGCAGCAGCAGTAGCAGCAGCAGCAGCAGCAGTCTGTCTCCATATCCAGCACTGCCTCTCTGAGTTGCCTCTTTCTGGAGAGTGGAAGGGGGGGGGGGACGACTCTGAATTTTTATATATATATATATTTTTTGGAGCATTTTTGTTGTCTCTCGGCGAAAGCAGGAGAGACTCGGGCAAGTGGGGGGAAACACCTGCCAACCCCAGGGGATACCAAAGGCAACACAAACCCACACAGCATGATTCTGGGTGAGTTGTCTTTTTTTCTTTTTTCTGGTGCATGGGATTTTTGGTGAGGTCAGCCACTAATCCCTACTTAAACTTGGCCACCAGCAGCTCCTGATTAATGCCATGTTCTGCTCCGTCTGCTGTGCCTGGATAAATCCTTTAAAGTCATGGTCGGAGTGCGTAATTACGACAGTAGTGTGCCATTACTGAGGCAGGTGTGAGTGATGACAGTGAAGGTCAAAGTGTTTCGGAGCTGTTTGGTCACCTGACCAGACTAAACCATTCCTATGTGTGTGGTGCCAGAGGAGGAGAGCTGACAGGGATGCTTTCGTCCAAACTTACTGATAAGGGATGGAAATTTATACAAATAGAGAGGACCATGTGGGAGTTTCATCTCTTGAGATAACAGTCTCTTGAAAGAAAACTAACGCGACCATTTACAGGGATTGAGCCAGTCTCCAGCATTCATGGCCATGTTAGTTTGCAGTCAATCTTGCACTGTTGCTTTGCTTTGAGTCAGCCTGCTAGCAGTTTCTTCTTTAGTATGCTGCTCTCATACTGGCCATGCTTGAAGGAGGGACTTCTGTGTGCATTCATACGGAGGATGAGTCCAGCTACTGTTTAAATAGTATAGATATAGGTGTTCTGGAGTATTCTCATTTGTGTATGGCCGTTTCTATGAGACTGTGTGTGTGTGTGGGGGGGGTGTTCCGAGGGGGGAACTGAGCATTGCAAACGTGTGTGTGTATGTGTGTTTGTCTTTGTTGCTATGTGCTCTGAAGGAGAGGCCACTTTGTTTTAACGCATGCCTGGGCTGATTCAGGCACCGCTCTGCTTCTCTGCCCACCCGGCAGGCATGTTTTTCATGCAGACATCTTTAATGATTATAGGGAGTAGTGTAGAAGTATGCATGTTGAGGAGTGTGCATGTAGAGTTAGCAAAAGCTATATGTATATATATATATATATATATATATATATATATATATGTATGTAGGCTATATAAAAAGTTGGGTTTTACCGAATTGCACCCTGAATTTTTTCTTTTTTTGCAGCTGGTCAAAAGTGAATAGTTTGACTTGGCAATTAGACGAGTGCTGTCTTGTTTGGGTTGCAGGTGGTAGCAGCTGCAGTAAATGATATTCGACCTGGACGTGTTAACAGCAGCAAAGCTATGCCACTTTAATGATTTTAGCTTAAGGTAGTTATTATGCTGTCAGTTTTAACTGTTAAGGAGTTGGGGCAAAAGTAATAAAATGTGGAATTTATCTTTTCAATGAGGCCCTTTGCAGAAACACACTCAGGCTATGTTGCTTTCACTGCAGATTTTTTACGGCATATTGACCTCATTTAAATTATAATCCTGTAATTTACTGCAAAACACTTTACCTTCATGTCTGATAGCAAACCAATGATTAAAGGGGTAGATATGAACTTTTGAAGTGAGGTTCTGGTGCAGTAAACCAGATTTAATGCAAAAAGCAACGTTTTAAATTATTATGTCAATTATTAAGGAAAAACATTTTCAAAGTCCAAATGTGAAAAAAATAATTTATGATCAAGAAAACAATTTGAATGAACCTGCCTGAAGATATGAAACGGGTAAAAAGTTTTCATAAAGCAACACATAATTTCCCAATCTAAAAAATATGAGCAGACAAAAAAAAATGTCATCCAAGAAGAACCATTTGCAAGTCTTTGGATTCCAGAGAAACATAAAGATAATCCTTACCCACCTGGCCTACCAAAATTACTCCAGGTGCAAATCGATCATCTAGGACAACATCTGAAGCACTGAATTGGATTTGGTTAGTCACCTTTCAGAATTTAACAGTAAGAAGAAGTAAGTCTTGGCAAAGACTTCAGTGGTAAAACACCAAAATCATAATTAGCTAAGAGCTCAAACACCCATCTCCAATTTTCTAAATGGTATAAATTTGAAATGGATGAATTTTTGCCGAAACATGTGAAAAAAAATGTGTGTTGAGACAGAACTGGATCTGTTTGGAAAGTGTGGATCATGTTGATGTGGTGTAACATTAACGCACATTTCAGAAAAGGTCATCACACCAACAGTCTGATGATCAGAAATGCTTTGTATCTTTGGGATAATTTGAAAAACAAACTCTGTTCGCTACAATTATATCCTGTAGGAGAATATCCAGCTAACCTTAAATTTATGCAGAAGCATGATGTCCTGAAGCACATCTGAATTGTTCAAGAACGGTTTTGTAGAGGTCTAGTCAAAGCCTGGACCTAAATCTAAACAAGATCCTTTGGGATGATGTTCTGGGAAGTTTTTCTTTCCTCTCTAAATGAAATCATCATTTGAAAAATCTATCCTGTTTATTCCTGTTGCATTTGTTTGTTTGATATTAACAGGGTTTTTTATAGCTTGGATTATAAATACTGCTACAAATTAACAAATACAGAAGAAGTCTGCAGAGGGGAAACATGCTATTTCACAATGCTGTGGTGAGTTATTCAGGATTTTTGGTTCTTCTCTGCCAAGAAATGACAATGTCATTGCAGTGACCTTTACCTTTCTGTTACAAGTTGATTTCCAGTTCCAGTCAGCAAATTTCCTGATTGGGCTCATTGATATTCACCTTGTAAGGTATGATAACATTTTTAAAGATAAATGGCATGTAAGCCTTGCAAAGAAACAATATTGAGACATTTGCGTGTCTCAATCAATCATTTGCGTGTGAATACACCTGAATAAACTGCATGCTTCACCAAACTCTGGCCATCAACCTTTTTTGCCCACTGTTTTTCTGACCTTGAGCAAAATACGTCACCATCTACCCTTGTACTGTGACTGTGGTTGAAGGAGCACTGCAGTAGTTCTTGGGACCTGGCAGAGGCTTGTAGCAGCTCTGACGGTGACGACAGTGCAGATGCAGATAACATCAGCGGCTATCTGGTGAGCTTAGCCAACTGGTTGACATTCACTCTGCAGCAAGTTCAGCAGCTTCCGTTGTAGTGTCTGTTGTGTATTAAAAGGTTTGGAGAACTGAGATGAGCTGACATGCTCTCTTCGAAAACAGAAAAGAAAAATGCCACATGAGAGGTTATGGTGTAACACTAACTTTTGGTTGAAACATCACTCTCTTCATTATATCATGGCACCACATGTGCTATCATAAAGCTGTCTAATAATATTCTTCCTCACAAATTTAATTTAAAACCTCTTCACATTGTGTGTTTTTTTTTGTTGTTTTTTTTTCTTGTTTTGTGGGTGGACGGGGGGGCCCCTCCACCATGTCGAGATCAGTTCATGTTTGAATGTTTTTCCCTGTCTCATCTGTCTTGTCTGTTTGAATCAGACTCTGAGTTCAGGGCTTTCCAGTCTATTTGTCTCTTTGTCTTTGTGTTTGTGTGCCCACGCAGGCCTAATCTGTCTTCATGAAGTCTGCCTCTGTGCTGACCTGCATGCATAGCTGTTGCTTCTGCAATTTACCTATTTTTCTCCACCTTGCCACAGAGGTCAAATTGAAAAAAATCTGCAGTTAGAAAGTCTGCAGATTTTTTTTTTTTTTTTTTTTTTTTCCTATAATTTTTGTCACAACATGCTCACTATTTTGGGCTAGAAGGACAACATAGTCATTCAATTATACTGCATGAAGTGTGGTATAAATTTTAAATCAAACAAAAAATGCAAGCATGATGAATACACGCTGAAGCGTGGCCAAGGTAGGAATTTGTTCTGTAGCCAGTTTTAACTTGCGCTCTGTCCGTCTCTGCTAAAGCGCTACATGTATACAGAACATCTCCTTTCAAGAGGTTTATTGAAGGTGGAAATTAAGGTAGCAGAGCATATTAGTCACTTTATGTCTTCAAGTTTAGCAAGACTAAAAAAATCTAAAGTTAATATGTCAAATGTTCATATCTGAAGTATTAGTACCTTTAGTAATGCCTGTATTAGAGATTGAAAAGCTTTCTTGCAATCACATTAATATTTAGCTTAATCTGTAGAATTTCTATCAGATTCAAGTCAGGGCTTTTGCTGAGTTTCTTCAAAAAATGTATATTACTTCCAGTCAGAAAAAAAAAAAAAAAAAAAAAAAAAATGGTAAAGAAAATAAGTGAAAAACGTACTTTGCTTAGGAGCCGTGGTACAGGCAGCTTTTTCATGGTTGCCACTTTTACTAGTGGGTCACAGATGACAGTGTAATGTGTCACATTTTTATTTCTTGATGTGAGCTAGATTTTTTATATCATGGTTAAAAATGTAAACATACACAGAATATCGTTGCTTACCTTTTACTCCTGTTTGATGCAGAAGTAAAGTTATTATTGAAGATTTACTCTGACAAAATCATGTTTGCATTTCCTTCTTAAATGAGCAGGTTCATTGTTTTCAAAGATAAAAATAGGTTCCAATGCAACAAACCTTTGGATGAATAAATTATAAATAACTTAATTAAGACTCAGTCTCATTACTGTATGTATTTAAAATAAACCTGTTTTGGTTTTTCCTTCTCCTGCTCCTTAGCATGTCTATTACAGAATATTATTGTCCCCGCTGATGCACCGGGCCGAAGTGATTGCAAAACTGCTGGCAAACGTCCATAGAAAGTTGGGGTACAACTGATAGAAAATACCTCAGGCTTTGCATTTGGAAGGATGACTGGGGAGTATAAATTAGGCTTCAATTAGTATGATGGTGCATTCATCAACCAGAAAAAGAAGCAATTTTTGAGTGATGGCCTGCTTAATCATTGGTCTGGACTGATCGAGTTAAAAATCAGCCAATTTCTGCAACTGCAGTGTCCATGGATCTTATCGGTAATGACCCATAAGACCCTGAATGTAACCATTGCTTCAAATAGTTGTTTTTAAATGGGACAGTATTATGTATTTTCCAGGCACCTACTGCCATTTTATAGCATAACAGTATGTTACCTTAAGTCATTATAAAAATCCAGTATACAAGTATGACTTAATAGAAAAGTACACTTTTTGAATCGTGACATTACTCTTAATCCTTTGACAACATTTTTACCAGCATTTCACTGAGAAATAGCTTGAATAATGAGCTCATCAGGTGTGCACTTGTTATTTGCAAATTGAAGCTAGCTAGTCTGAAGGAGCTGAGTGGGGGAGTCATGGGGGAGGGCTGCTTTGTGAGGCAGAAGCTAAGAAGCTTGGAAACTGCAACCAGAAGGCAGCGCTCTGTCCACCGAGGCATTTTGCACAATTGAATGGCTGCCATAGGAGCTTAAAAAAGTTCTCAGATGCATAAAAGAATTAAGGCAACACTCCAGGTATGTTTTCGATAAGGGAGTAGCATTATAAGATGATATATAGCTTCAAAAAGTTGATTTTGTATAATACAACCCCCTTAAAATAAATTGCACGTATTAGTTGTGACCTAACATGATAGTTTCACATGTTAAACAATGGAGGGGCAACTCCACTAAGCCTCAGGGAGAACAATAATACGTGTTAGCAGCTCCCGTTCCCCCATGTTTCTGTGTGGCTCAGTCACTCCATGCTCAGAGATTTTTTTCCTCGGTCAAAAAGCCATTATAACAGGTCTTTTTCCCTCCTCCCATCCCGCCTTTGCTCCTAGCTATTCCTCCATTTGTTTATGCTGGAGTGACTATGTGTCAGCAGGCTGTCAATACTGTCTGTAAGGGACTTTAATGAATAGGCCTGTTATTGGACTGGTGGGAAGGTAACCCATTGTGTCTGTTAGAGCATCAGTGCTTGTGTGTGGCCCCTTGGTGTGTGTAACACTGCAGAGAAGAGGGAGGTGGAGGCTCCTCTGGCTCCAACAGCTCCATCACCCTTTCTGCAGTGTTCTCTGTCAAAAACCATTTACTAAAGGCAAAGCCAAGAGGACACTGGAGAACCTGATTTCTTGAAACGCCTAACATTAAATGTGCAGGCTGCTTTTGGCGCCTGCAAAAACTTGAATAAAACAAGCCATGTACTCAGCAACCTCCAGTGCTGTTCCTTAAAGCAACTGAACGTGATTATGGTGTTGTAGTATTGCATTTACAAGTTACGCATGACACCTGGGCAATAAAGTTTGTAAAAGACTCAGTATGGTTTAATAGTTAGAAACTAAGTACATTTTGCTTGAAACAGCAGTTCGCTGGTCTTTTATATTGTCATTTTATTGTAAATAGATGGCATTTAAATACTTTATGCCCCTACAGCTTTGTGGGAAAAGAGCACTGCTCTGTTTTTAGTTAAACAAACCAAAGTCAATAACAGCAACAAAATTACCTGGTGAACATAATCTTTTACCTCAGGAAAATAAAACTGAGTTCATTTCCAGACTGTTCAATTAACTGTTAGTGACATTAGGCAAAAGTCTGACCTCCAAATGTCTGTAGTTAAGATAATAGCAGTCATATCAGATAACATACCCTGCAGCTTATGATGAGCTTTGTTTGCCAGCTCTGCATGGTGTCGAGGAAGACGCACTGTGTCTTCTAATAAAACCAATGTTCTCAACTACATCAGTGGATCAGACACTTGTTCTATAATCTTCATAACCTGGTATCTTTGCCTTGTAAATATTTCTCCTTCATGAAGAATTTACTCTTCAGTGTGTTGCTTTGTCTCAGAGTGAGTTGGATGAATTCTTTCAGCACGGCACGGGAAAAATACCAAAACCTCTGTGTCTGCCTTTACAGACTTCTTTGCAACACTAGCTAGCACATTCTATCACAATACTTTATGATTTACAGCTCTTATGTTGCAGCCGATTTGAAAACATATATCCAGGTGAAAACAACGATTGAATGTTCAGTGCAGTCTGCTAAGCCGTTTGTGTTTTTTTTTTTGTTTTTTTTTTTAAATGCTTCATTGGCATCCCTGAAATAATTCTGGAATCAGACTGAGACATTCCTAATGGACAACAAAAGAAATGACATGTAACATAGCAAGGAGTAACTGAGGATATTAGATAACTGGACAAAAGTCAAACTCAGTGATGAATCATTAATTTGCTTGGCAAGAAAACAAAGCTGAAACCTTTGTAAAACAAAATGATGAAAGAAAAAAAAACCTGATTATGAAAGTCAGTTGTTTTCATATATCCTTTCCTAACCTATGTGTATATATTGTTATTGTGGGTTCAGGTATCTAATATTTGGGCCATAATTGAGTGAATCTAATGCTGTTTTTTTCTTTTCTTGATAGGAAACTGTATGCCTTTAGTTTCAAGACATTTTAACACACTCTGTAGCTAACCCTTGGAGTTTAAAGCATTTAAAAAAATATATTATTAAATTAGCGCAGGGTTCTGTAAAGCTTTGTAATTGAGTCTAAAACATTTTCAGTTCTCTGTATATTTATTTTAACATGAATGCACATCTTGAGTAATATTCTTAGTAGCACAACCTTTTCAACAGTATCGGAATCTACATATTGCTCAAATAAGTGTTTGGAGATATTCAAACCATAAAAATGATATAAAAATGTAAATGTAAATATATTAAAAAAAACATATAAAGAGAGTTACAATTTCTTTTCACACTGTAAGCTCTCTTTCCTTAGCCGCAGTATGATTCCATCACAACTGAATTCACAAATTACAACCTTAGATAAAGGGCAAATCTTCAACACTATTCTTTACATCAGAAGTTCCTTTTCTGCAATATCAAATATCAAGCAAATTAGTGTTCATAGATATCTTAAGAATGAACAAGAGCTTGTCTCTGCAAGTTTGTTATTCCCAGTATGACATAGCTTTCTAATGGACCTTATTATCTTTTTTCCCTCTGCATAAGTGTAGTTTTTCAAAAACATGGCCAACCCTAAAACAGTAACATATACCTGAGCCGTCCACTGGTCTCCGCAACTTTGTTTATCGCAGTGTCATTGTCAGAATACACGAACATGTCTTCTTCGCCTCATGTCACTAAATCACATATTCTGGTCACTTTAATAAACTGAATCATCAGGCCACCTTTCATAAACAGCAGTTTTACGCCAAATCTTCACTATATTACTTGCAATAATGTTCACTCAGTGAATAATCATAACTGTCCACTTCAGGGCTCATAGCTGTTTGGTGCGCTATCTTTCTTCTGACTGAGGCAGTTATGAGGCGTCGCATTATAAAAATATTTGAATTAGGCAACATTATGTTATGTGGCACAATGCCACACAATTCATTGACTTGATTGCAAAATCAGTCTTGCCTTATTTTCTTTTCACTGTCCTTACGTGACATTACGAAGTGTGCGCTCGCTTTTTTGAAAAAGTTGCCAATTTTTACACGTTTAGCATCTTCTCTCTCCAGAGCTTTTCTCGTTTTATTTATAGCATTCTTTCTGGCACTCTCTTACGTTTGCTATCCTGCTTTCCATCTTTTAAAGACTTCTGACATAAAAGGAGTGATAAAAGGAGTGCACTGGCATTTTATGTCAGGGTGTGTCTCCAACAACAACAACAACAAAAAAAAACTAAATAAAAAGGAGAGCTGCTCCTGGAGACAGAAGCATCCCAGGGACAGTAGCAGCAGCAGCAGCAGCAGCAGCAGCAGCAGCAGCAGCAGCAGCATATGGGGTCAACATGACTGCACACCTGCCTGAATTAAAAAAGAGAGCAACAAACCGGCTCTTGCAGCCCACATGTCAGATGGCAGTGTCAACTCATAGGGAATTCTTCCAATCGTACCAACTAGACAATCTTCTCTCAGGTGCAAATTCTTAGTCGCAAACAAAAAATACCCTTGTTTGCAAAAACCCCCTGAACAAAAATTGTCAGAGAGAAATTATTTAAAAGTTTGCTGTCCAGGAGATAACAAATGTGGTTGGTTGGTGTTGGTTGGTTTGATTCGATTCATTTATTTATACATCATCATGTGCTTATTTTTGACTTTGCTTTGGTTTTTGTTCAAGTGATCAAGCAGTTCTAGTTAGATATTTACATATACTTTAAAAAACAACATAATTCGTACCCTCAACCCCAACCCCCCTCTATCTAACATTAGGGTTATATTGTAATATTGTTTTTTTACTTTTTTATTGAGAAGTTTAAACAATTCTGTAATTCGGTAATTCTAACAGAAAAGATTTAGTCTAATTTGATATGTTTTTTTTAAAAAGTGTGTGTGTATATATATATATATATATATATATATATATATATACACATTCGTAACAGACACCAACATGTTTTTCTTTTTTTCCAAAAAACTCATAATGAAATACTTAAGGTGTTAATACATTAGCAGGAGAAGGCCCAATGATTCATTCTCTCCCAAACTGGATCTCAATGTAAAACGGTCAAGCAGAGCTGATGCTTGGCAGTGATAGGTCCCACATTAAATATCCTTGCTCTGTTTGTTTGGCTTCATGAAGGAAGTTGAGATGAGCAAATGGGGGCGCAGGGGGAGGGTGGTACCAGAGACAGCAAAATAGGCAGAGGGTAAAATGGAGTGCACAGTGTCATCATGAAAGAAAACTAGCTCCATCCAGCTCAGGGGACTGACTGCTGTTGAGATAAGGTTTCACACAAAGACTGAAAGAAAAATCAATTCTCCTTGAGTTGCTGCAAGGTCAATTCAGGTGGGGTGCAGAGGGGCAACGCAAGTGTAGGAGAACGCGATTGGGAAGCAGTGATAGAATGAGGCTGGAGTGAATTGCGTAGGTGGGTGGGGACTCAAAAGAGGGGAAATGTGTACAAATGAGTTTGGCTGGTAATATTATGGTTACAATGAGGCTGCAGGCTGTAGCCAATTATGTTTTATGACTGCATGCTTTAAACTGTGGCTTCTTTGGATCATCTGACTCATGAAAAGGGGAAATACGAGCAGCATATCTGAAACCCATTGAGGAATGTCATCCTATCATGCCGTCTTAATTCGTAGCCACAAGGACATCTCTCGACTTTAATCTCAGATGTCAAAGCGGTTCTACTTTTACTTCAGTTTTACTGCCAGACTCAACAAATTGACTAAATAGTCCAAGGTTTTTTTTTTCCTTCCAAGAAGCCCTAAGCTTGTAATCCTTAATGTTACATGAACAACTTAAAATATCTCAGATCGCCACCCCTGGCACCCTTTCGTCTCCAACTAATTCCTCAGAAACATATTAATAAAGCACGTGTTCTGATGCAAAGGTGACTGTGGGGTTTTGCCCACTGATTGTAGTCACGGTATACCTTCAGCTTTGGCTGAAGGAATCTCTTTGTTCGGTGTTGGTCGGGAGCCAGGGAAGTCTTTTGCTTGCTCGTAGTTATAGGATCCGTGTGGCACAGGGCTTAACACAGGCGTTTGGTATGCACACCTGTCTCCAAACAAGTCCTCCCCTGAATAAGTGGCCCTACCCCTCAGTTAGCAGGAGCGAGGGAGGAGGTGGGGACCGTGAAGTGGTGGAAGGAGCTCTGCCAGGACTTGCATCACGCCTCCCTTGCCACTGCCTGAAGGGAGGGAGAGAAGATGGGGGAGGAGGGCTGGTTGAAATGCCATAGGTGTGGATTAGAAGGCTGTAAGGGACACAGGGGTGATGAAGTAGCTGAGGTCATTTGCTTATCCTTCTCTTTTTTTTTAATCTACACTTTCCAAAGCAATATTTTATTACCTATTATAGACAGTTTGATTATTTTTTTATATGTGTCCACATCTCTTTCTATCTAATAAACTCACTTTTATGGAATATTAAACGTTTGCATGCTCAAATATGAACTTGACACTTGGCTCTCGTCCATTTCCTAAGCACAGGCAGCGTTTGTTAACGGAGTTCAAAGGACCACCGATGGAGTGCAACAAACAGCAGCCAGAGGAGAAGGTTCAAGACCAACTATTTCCATAAAATTAGCATAGTCAAGATAGAGAAATTGTCCTGTTGAAACAAGACTAACAGCCCAGACATGACAGACTTCTCGCTGAATTGCTCACATTTGAATAATGCTTGTTAATGTTTGGTCTTGTTCTGCATTTTGTTCATCAAGAGCAGCCGGGGAGCACTGTAGCATATTCTCCAGTCCAAACTGCAAAATGCAGATGTTTTTGCTTCCCACTCAGAATGTTCTCATTTATACTGTGACGGCTTGTATAAAATGTGAGAGCTTGTTTATTTACTGTTGCTCTGAAGATGGTTTTTGTGCCTGTGCTGGGCCAATAATCACCAGCCAGCCACTGCCACAAATCTTCATTAGAGGATTAGCCTGCTGGGAGACAGCTTGTGTTCTTTTGCTTTCATTGGTGTCCCTGTGTCCTCCGCTTACAGGCCAGGGTTTGCCTTCCTTCTCTCAAATACCCACGAGAGAACCACACGAGCATAAATGCTCAAACAGATATGGATGCATATGATATGATGCAAATGTTTGGGCACCAACGGTCAACATTTCATTTAGTTTTGTTCAGCCTGGTCTGCATCAAGATTTACGTTTTCTTTTTGATCAACTAAAATCCCAAGAGACTCATGAAGCATTTTTAGGTCAAAAGAGATTGGAGAGATGTTTCAGCTTAGAAAAATGTACTTCAGAAAGCCAGGTGGGTGTTTACGTCTCAAGATGTGGAAACAGTCTTACTCTTTAAACCTTGATGCATGACCTAATGGCATAAGAGAAGAAAAATAATAGATAATTTCCTTTTTCTTTACAAATAAATGATCAGTTTGCATATGTATTCAAAACTCATTACTCTTCTACTCCTGGATAAAATCCAGAGTAACTAGCCAGCTTCAGAAACATCAAATTAGTAAATAGTGTATCTGAGTGTCATGTAATCTTGGCACAAATTTACCTGTTCTGCAAAGGACTCAGAAAATATCAGAGAACAAATAGCATCATCTAACCCAAAAAACACAACAGACAAGTAGGGTAGAAACGAACCAACATGCTAAGCTTTGAGCATTTGAGTCCTGATTCACTCATTAACTACAAATTGGAATAGCATGGAGATCTACCATGATATGGCTGTCCATCAAAAGTGACAGACCTAGCAAGTGCTGTATTACTCAGAAAAGCCCAATGGTAAGTCTGGAGCAGCTGCAGAGATCTACAATTCTGATCTACAACAAAATAAACTCTTAGTTGTCTACTCCGCAAATTAGCTCTTTATGGAAGAAATGGAAAGGAGAAAGCTGTTGCTAAAATAAAGCAGTGAGAAATCCTGTTCTCAGTTTACCCCAAGCCATATACAGTAGGAGAACAACAAGAAGATGAAAGTACTCATGTCAGATGACAGAAAGTCTTGTAAAACAAAAACCATAAATACTCACAAGACCACAAAAGTTTTTACAATGCGTGCTTATTTAATTTTACATCCAGCAGCAGTTGTCTGATGGTGCTTTGGAACAGGTTGTAACAGGCCATGTGTCCTTACCAGTGCAAAGTAGAGAAGGGGGTTGGTCTCGTTTGAAGAAAATGAAAAGCTGAGGCATTACTAATTTGATGCATTTCTGAAAAAAAGAGGTAATTTCTCACACCAGTTTTTACCTGGAGTAAACAACTATTGGAAAGGTACCACACCAAAGTCCACTGCATCCAATCGATCTGAGCCTTTACCTCCCTTTTGTGTTTCATTTTTTCAAAGGGATTTTTTTTTTCTTTTTTGCTTAGATTCCATCTAAGGTGCATCAACTCTCCAGTAAAGTCTTACTGAAGACCGAACAAATTAAAGTCACATCAGGGAGAGTCGTGGCAGGAAATGACAAGATCTGACAAATATTGTTCATGGTTGTTTGAAAGGGCATATTTTTCCAGTTCATATACCTCAGAACAATGGCAGAATACTAAAAAGAACCAAAAACTATTAGTTTCTGTCTCACTCAAGAAAAAAAAAAGAACAGACTTTTATTGGATCGTTTTACGTAATTACTGAGGCTTTCAGACAGCTTTTAATTGAGGAAAAAGCAACATCTATTGTGAAAGAATTGGCCCTCTGGTGCCTGAGACTTTTGTGTGGTCATAAAAATCTAAAAGCTAACAATTCAGTTTGCATATCATTTCATTTATGTGAACTGAGCGCTTATGTTGCAAATGTAATCATTAAGAAGACATTTTGTTATAGAAAACATTTTTTCGTTTAAAATAAGTTTTTATGCTTATACAAAATCAACTAGGGCTGCACTGTGGTGCAAATGGCAGCACTACTGCCTTGCAGCAAAATCTGAATTCCAACTGTTTTGCATGCATGCATGGATTCTCTCCAGGTATTCTAACTCCATCCTACTGCCCAGGCTAATTGGTCTCTCTAAATTGTTCTTAGGAGTGTGTGCAGACATGGTTGTGTGTCTTTGTGGATTGCCATCCTGTCCAGGGTGTTTCCACATAGGCACAAGCCCCTTTCAAAACTGCAAGGAAAAGTGGTTTTAGACAACGGATGGATGGCAGTCGGCAAGTATTCAGGGACAATCAGTGTTACCACAACCTCTAATTTGTTCCTGGTTGGTCTTTTCAAAGACAATGGACAATAAAAAAGACTATTTAAAGAAGATTTTTTTTAAAAACTATAAAAGGGCTATGTGTAAAATGTAAATTAAACAAACGCAGTAAAACTAAAATTGAAACAATTACTGAGTAATGAAAGAATATTGTGGACCAAGGAAATTATTAACACACTCAAGAAAAGAAAACAAAGAAATTAAAACAGGAAATGAGTGCATATTTCTCCCCAAACCAACTAAGCTGCTATATTTTTTATTAAATTATTAAATTGTTATCAATGGAGCAGAGAATGTCTTCCTTAGTTTTGACTCTAGTTTTGAAACATGTGTTTAACAAAGTAGGATTTGAACATTACCAGTTGAGTCAGATTTGTGAGAATCTGTAATTTCCCAAAACCAGTAAAAAGGGTTGGAGGCACAAGGCCATTGAAAGAATTTAAAGGCAATCTTCAAATAATAGAAATCAACGAAGCTGAAAAATAAAAAAAATAAGTTTTAATATTTGCACAGTGATGGAATGATTTTCAATGTTCAATTTTAAACAAGCACCAAACAATTGGTAATTGTTCGGTGATCAGGTCACCAGAGTGTTTGAAAAAGTGAAATTGTGTTATACCTTTCAGTCGAAACAGTCATATTTCAGACATGCTCTCTTCTATTTCTTTGGTTTTTCTTAGTCTTTAAAGTCAAGCATGATACATCTGACTATGATAAGACTTTCTTTAAACCTGAAGTTAGCTTTTCTACTACATCATCACTGGATTTACCAAAAACAGCCCTGTACAGCTGAAGACTGATATCTGGGAACGCATCACGATACTGTAATACCAGTATCAGGCATTGGATTTCTAATGATGATGAGGATGGTGATAGCCATTGTTGTTTTAATACTAGTGCTAGTCGTTGTGTATTTTTATTTTGTTGTATAACCAGATTGGCAACCTGTCCTTTCCCCTCACCAATTGATCATCATTAGATTGATATTTAGATGATGATTAATCGTCTCCTGTGACCTTGAAAAGACATAGTGGACTTAGAAGATGAATGGATGAATATCTTGCAGTCATGGCTAAAAGAAATCTGTTATTTTCATTGTGATCTTGACTATTTCATTTTCCTATTTGATATCATGGCAGATGATTACTTTTAGAGGTGTACTAATGCTCTAGAGAGTTCATGACTTTTTCAGAATCCACGTTATTTTATAATTATTTTTAAAGGTTTGTCTAGCTTGGCACAGGGATATGAGCCAAAAATTAAGCTTCAGTTCATTCAGCAATGCTTTTGCAACGATTCAAAAGTCATAAAGAAAAGAGTTTTTAGCTTAAAAGACTCAACTTTGAATCTACACGGAGTCAACCGTGGTTGCCCTGACAATGGTTTTGGGTTTCGTTCAGGTTTACTCTATTTTCAGGCTTTAGTCTTAGTCATTTGGTGAAAGGCATATTTACATTCACAGTACCTTCTGGTCCTGGTTGGTCGACGAGGACTTTCTCCGTCGCCTCCAGCTTCAGAGCTCCCCTTGAGGGCAGTGTCATATTCTGCCTTGCTCTGCGTCTGTAATCCATAGCTGCAGGGAGGGTGACCTTCACAGCAGGCAGCCTCACAGCGGGCTGTGATGCAGCATGCACTCAGGGAAGAGGACAGGCTGGACAAAAAGGCTGCTAGGGCCGCACATGTTGGTTTCTAGATAATTATACCTTCATACTGCACAGCCTAGCTGTAGTTTTCCTCTTAAGGCCATGTGTTATGGAAATGTTCAAATTTAAATCCTCATTTGCTTAATTTTATAAAACTATATTTATGTTTTGATATATTTCACTTCATTTCATTGCTCATTAACAGATACCTTGTTTCTGTGGTTCTGATACTGCTCAAGACATCCTGATGTAAACCAGGTATGTCCTCACCAGAGCTTACTGTCTTTTGGATGAATGTGCGGTCTGCATTCAGTCATCCTGCTGCCAGAGAGCCAGTGAAGAAACAGTTATTGACAGCGTATAGGACATGACACAGCTAAATAAGTAAAGTTTTTGCTCATGAATGATGCATTTTTCCTAGCCGGCCTGATGGAAAAAGACAGAGAGGCTGCCTGACAGCCGGGGTGCTGTGTGTGTGCATGGTGCAGAACAAGGTGAGACACTTTATGGTACAATCAAGCATCCTCGCTCTTTCTCTTTCTCTCTCTCCCTCTTTTTTCTCTTCACTCTCTGCACTTTTTTTAAGATGTTCACAAATCGTAAGTCCTCAGTGGGGCTGTTACATTTTCCGCTTTTCACCATTTCTGCATGTCGACCTCTGAATATCTTTTCTATTTCCCTGTGCTCTACTGTCCTCCGAGCCTGACTCACTTTCTCCATCTCTCCTTAAAAGCGTCCCTTTCAATAGCCCCCTCTCTTTAGGTCAGTAAAACGTCACTGTATTTTCTGTCTCAATGCGCTGCGCTGCCGCAGTCTGAGGTTATGATGGCAGGCTATAAAGGGGTTGGGCATAGGAGGTTTGCAGCATGCAGGGCACTAGCAGCAAAGGCTATGTAATAGTTTGTTGTCGCCGTCACTGTAGCGTCACATCTGTCTGCATTTAAAACTCCAGCTGGCATACCGGCAGCACATCCTGTCTGCAACACGTTAGTGGCTTCACATTCATTTCAGACATGCAAGTACGCAAACAGCATAATGCTTATATGGCAATAATGTAAGCTACTTTCTGCTATGCTGCCTTCGGTTTTGTGAAGTTTAGATACAAAGACATAGAAATTTGCTCTGCTTTAAAGAAACAATCAAAAAAGATCCACAGCGGTCTTTATGCGGCTAAAGACTGTCCTGTTAAAAAGCAGTTCGGCTAATTTTAATAAAATTGAAATTCAAGTGTCTTCAGTTCAATTCTGATTTAAATTTAATCCAGTTTCATTTTAAGTACAACTTCAGTTCATTTTGATATAAATTTAATCCGACTTAAAAACTGACCTCAAGTGTCTAAGGTCAGTTTTAGTCTGTCTTCACAAGCCACTTCCATGAGTTTAATTGTCTCTAGACATTCATGAAATTAATGTATATATGCTTTAATATTTTGGTGCAGGTGTACAGAACACAAGTAAACATTTCTAAAATAATCTAAAATCGTCTTACCTTAGAAAATGATTTTGTTCTCGATGTTTATTTTGAAAAATTTTAATGTTTAAGTGTCTGTAATGGGGGGTGCACCTGTCTGAAAGCATTTGCTTTCACGTTGTTCCTTGGCTTAAAGAACAGTCTACATATTTACTGACCCTGAAAGCTTATTGGTGTAATGTTCTTGGTTCATGACACTTGAGAGAGGCTGTAATACTGTGAGGCTAATTGGTGGTGATAAACTACCTCTTCAAACCTGGCTACCTTGATTTGGATGGAGTGTTTGGGTAAGGGGAAAAGTAACAGTGATGCATCGCAACACTTACGATCAGATCCAGCGGGCACTTGAATAAAACATTTTGCATTGAAACAACATTACAGCGGAAAGTCATTAACTCTTGGATTAGTAGCAAGCGGCTAATGTAGTCAGTCACCGTATAAAGCACTGCAGCCCTGCACAGCTCAAACAAACTCATCAATCTGACTAACAGCGTGTGTCAACATGCTCTGTGATGCTAATTCCAGAGAAGCGCGAGAGTAAAGGAGATCACTACGATCTGAAAAGCATGTTTGTCTGTCAAACACACTTATGGTTTGTTTTTTCTTTGTGAGAATCAGGAAGTTGTTCATTATTGAGGTGGAATAAAATAAAAAATCTCTACAGATGTTATTCAGACACAAATTTTATTGCTTGTCAATTGTAGCTCTAGAAAAATGTTCTGCGAGTATGAAAATTTATGGTAGGTTCATAGGGCACCTTTAAGGATAGTAGGGGTATGCAATGTCCAAAGTGCAACATACAGTATTTAGATGTCCTGCATGTGTTGTATTGATTTGAGATTATGTCATAGAAGAGTATTTTAATAATAATAACAATAATAATAATAATAATAATAATAATAATAATAATAATAATAATATGTTACTATTTTATTTGCTATACCAGTCCCATGTCAGGCTCCAAAAATTGATATAAAATACAATAAAATTAAACTGAAAATAAAACACTACAAGTTACTTTCTAGTCACACTGCACAGACAAATACACGCATGCAGACGCCAAGATTTACTCACTTGCACACAAACATTCGTGTTGCAGTTGTTAGATGATGAGACAAAAGAAAGAAGTAACCAGAGAGGTGACCTTCCTAAAAGCAATGTTACAATTAAGATTTCCCCAAATCAAAAAAAAAACACAAAAAAAAAACATGTATAACTGAATAACATTACAATCAGGTTTGTGCAACTAATATTCAGCTTCCTGCTAATCAAGGAACATTTATTTGACAGTACAGGACAGGATGAAATGAAGGATGGCGGTTCAGTGAAATCCTTACTCTAACTGGTTTAATAATTAGATCAATAGAGCGAAACAATATGAGCTACTTAATGTTTTACATGTATTAAAAAAAACATTTAAAAAATATTTTTTCTTCCAGGAAATAGTATCTGCCCCTGTGACTTGGTTTGATTCCCAATTTTTCAAGATGTCAGTGTGACAACTTGTTCAGCAATGTCACCTGAACAGCCTCCATCTAAACTCGCCATGGTAACCAGCTGTTGTATTGACCAGTTGGTGGTGATGCCATCGCTGCCACTGCACATTTGAACTCAGATAATCACCACAGCATCAAGCTAAATATATTTAGCAGACCCATTTCTTTATCATCTGTGGTTATAGTGCAATTCAGATACTTTGCTATAGAGACAGTTTAATATAAAACCACAGCAGTATTTTACTTAAATGCTGCATGTATGTTTGCGGCTGCATATATCCCATGCTGTTATCTGCAGGACAAACTTCTGCATGCTTCTTGCTGGTCACCTTAAGCCACAGGCTCTTTTGTATTCTGTGCAGTTTAACAGGGTTGCCATAGCTGTTGGCTGTGCTGCTTCTTCTATAGCAGTCAACTATAATCGTCCATGCACAATAAAAGTTTATCTTATATTTAGATTCAATGAATTCCACCCCATAACCCCCAACTTTCCTATCCTCCAAACAAAAAAACAAACAAACAAACAAACAAACAAACAAACAAATCAGCTGATGCAGGGTAGTGCATGGAGCAAACATTTTACTTCCTTCACCAGTAGCAAGAGAGACCGGTGTGAACCATATAGATAATCAGGCTTGTGACAAAATGTTATCAAAGATAGAAACATGCCATTATATAACATGTCACTTTTCCAGATTATATCATTTGTCTTCTCCTGCTGTGGATCCTATTCTGGAATCACTGACAGACAGGAGATGTTTTTTTTTTTTCTTTTCTTTTGCTTTTTAGGGCTTCTGTGGGCTTGTAATTACACCTAAATCTTAAATCTCACCTGCAGCTGCTAGACCTGAGGAAGAATATCGCTTTCATTCAACTCACAGTGCCGGGTATAACTTTTAGATTTCTTCTGTTTTTTTGTTGGTTTTATTTTTGTTGGGATTTTTTTTTTTGTTGGTTTTTTTACGGTTTTCTGACTTAAAAGTTTCAGATCAAACTAATTTTAATATCAATACGAGCAATATGGAGTTGCTAAATGATTTGCTAAGGGAACAAAGCTATCAATATAATCTCTAGTAGACATACATCCATACTTTGATTAGACCTCTTCAAAACCTTTAATCTGTTTATTAGACATTCAGAGGTGGAATTGCTGCTCAACTCAAGTGCACTGAAGCTTAACAAGATCACAAACTATAACTTCAGCTGGAGTCTCCTCCAAGGGGAGCTTTGTGGAAAGCTTGTGGGAGCGAGTGTTTTCTCAAACATGTATGAAGGAATCAAAGCAACACTCCAGATATGCTTCTAACATAATACTAAGCATAAAAAAAGTCCATTTCAAATAATACCAAAATAATACATAACACTTATGTTAAATCATGCTTTAATAAATTAAATCATGATTTAAAAACTGCTTAATGTAGTTACTCTTTGTTAATAAATTGTTTTCAATGATCTTAAATATTCAGGGGTAACAAAAAAGCAACGACAGAAGAAATCCCTTGTTCTGGAAGTATTCGTAAAAGGCAGTCTGAGGAAAAAAGAACAACCTTTAACTTACTGAATGCATTGAATTATATTTAAAAAAGAAACTCCCACAAGGTGCTTTCAATATTTTCTAAGACTAACAACTTGGGCACTTTTTTAAACATAAAAGGAGACGGGGAAGAAAAAAAATTACATCAGAGCTGTAGGTAAGAAAGAAAAAACATTCAGTGAACTAAATTCACACCAGGGTGGGGAAAACATATTTTTGATGTGATCAAATAAAAGTCTTATAATAATACATATCTACAAAAATTTGCAGTGGTGAGAGCACACTTCCTGCTTTGTTTGCATAACCAAAGTTCAGCTCACAGCCAATAGTGATGGATTAAGCTCTGCTGCTTGACAGTAAAACCTGAAAGCATTAACCTGCCACATTAATTATGTAACCAGTAAATCTATACAGCCTATTTAAAACTGATGCTGTGACATAATGCGCTTCCCATCTGTCTCGTGTTAAAACGGCGTCCCGATGAATCCTAAATTAGAAGTTTCATGTTGACAATATTGAGGTTGAGCTCTGGCAGTGATGCACACATTCTGGACATCTGTTTGCTCTTGAAACGTACGCGTCTTCTTTCACTGCTTAGGTTCCTTCAGATAAATAATATGCTGTGGTTTTCCTTACATCCTCATTCACATGTCTTCAATGAAAAAACTGTGCAGGTGTGCTCACCAGAGCACTGTTGTGGAGCCTTCTTATGTTAAACTGCTGCATGTGCTGCCAACGTTGTGCGATTGCATTCGTATCTTTTTTGTCACAGCAGAGCAAAGGAGAAAGAAGGGGTAGGGAGTCTGTTAATTTGGGATGCACTGCATGTGGATTTAGGATAACCATCTTTTCTGAAGCTTTCCTCCACCCTTCTATTTGTTCAATTACCATTTACTGCAGAGAAAGAGAGGGAGGCAGCAGCAAGACTGGTGGAGGAAGAGGAGGAGATGTGCTCAGTGATGCAGGGGATGAGGAAGTTAACGTGGAAGAATTGGAGTGAGCGAGTTCATAAAGAAGAAAGGACATGGGGCGAGATTTGAACAGGACGTCCACATAAATATGGCAGGTACAATGTCATGTCCTTACAGCACAGCCACTTAACATTCCTGCGACATTGTGATGCATCTTTCTACATGTTATGAAATGCTGCTGCTGTTTGGGCTGAGCTGTGGGTTGTTGGTGTTCTTTGAAGAAAACCATCGAAATAGAAATATTCCCAGTTGAAATATACAAAGATCTCTCTAACTCCCTGTGCGTCTCTCTGGCAGGCGCAAGGTCCACTACATGCAGCAATTAGAGAGATGATATCCACTGTCAGTCAGCGGCTCAAAGATGAAGCTGGGGCCTCTTTAACATGCTAATGGAACGCCAAATTCAATCAAGGCATTGTGTGGCAAAAGGGGAGGGCAGCTGTGCTCATTAGAAAATAAATCATAATATCAATTGAGCCCAAGCTGCAAGGGTAAGCAGCACCTAAGCGACATGATTGAACTCTGGAGAAAAAAAACAACAAACTTGTCTCTGTTCTCAGCCTGTCCCTTGTTTACCCTTTGATCATCAGACTCAAGAAGTCGGTGAAGAAGCAAACTCTCTGAATCATCAGGCACACAGAAAAGAGATTATGCAAAATAAGCACTACATCCTTTTGAGCTTTCTCTCCTCCTATACTGTACATATGGGCTGATTGTGTTCCCACTTGGATGATGGCACTTTCCAAGGATAAAATGAGGTCTTAATGTCTTAATTTTAGTTACCAAAAATTGTGATGCAGTCACATTTTTAAAAAAAAAAAAAAGGTTCTGTCTGGAACCTTTGTATTCACATGTTTCTTTGTATTCACGTGTTTCTATATTTTAATGTCCATAAATCTGACGCACAAAAAGCATTTGCAAACAACAACAAAAGGTCAAAATCTGAATGGGTATAATACCACTATGCATCAGTCTGATAGTCGAAAAACCTAAATAACAGATTGAAAACAATAAATATTTTTCTTATTGTGCTTATTCAATAATTTAGCAGCAAAAAGTTTTTGAATGGAAAATGTTGCTTATTTTGTCGACGTAAGGTTTGATAAAAATGCGATTGAGATTAATTACCAATCCTGCAGTTAAATTAGTGAAACATTTTAATCGAGCTCCACCAAAATTTAATATAAACAGAGGAATTAAATGTTTTGATGATTAGCCAGATGTTGTTAAATTGCTTCACAAACCAAATTATACTGTGTAACGCTTGTTTATAAATCAAATAGGAGAAAATTTGTTTTTATTAACATATTTTATCATAAAAACACAAATAAGACTGTATTGTACAATATTAAACCTGATACATAAAAGTCATGTAAATTAATTGCATGTATGCATGTTTTACTTTACAAGTATGGGCTAATTCTACCATTTAAAAGCCTAATAAAATACTGTGCATTAAAATCTGTGATTGTAAAGTGATAACATTTGATAAGATTTGAAAAAAGTGAACGATATCAACCTAATAATTCAGCATTCAAACATGCAAGCATTCATTTCCCCATAACCCAGTTTTCTTGCTATGTTTTAATGTCTACTAAGCTCCTCACCGAAGGCTACCTTTAAAAATCTTTATGCTGCAAGGCAGACATTTGAAAGCTTGGCTTTTCCCACATTAAAAACTAATGAAAACTGTAGAACAATGTTCACAGAGGGACTAACAACTTGAGGCCAATAAACTCACAACGCAGCTAGATTATCTAAGCAGCCCCCTCATTGAAGACCAGGCATCCGGTCACCGTCTCTTTCTGATGGTTACTGATTAAAGCTGGGCACATCAACACAAAAGTGTCCTTAAATGTCAACATGAAGTGAGGAAACTAGGAGCAGAACATTTGCATCACAGATCCTCAGCTCTGATGTAATTCAGTAGTCACATTTAACAAGCATATTGCGGCATGTTTACAGTCTGATGTCTTCAGTACTCTCATTACCATGCTGCGTTGGCGAGTGTTTGAAAAGAAAAGGGCTCCTTTCATCCATGCAGCGCTTTGTTGAGGATTGTTCCATGGAAGTGTGATTCATGAGTCCTCAGCCACTCTTTATTCAGCATCCATCAATGCTGGAGAAGGCAGGATTGTGTGCGTAACGTAGCTCATATGTCTATAAAGCAGAGTTTCATGGCAGACAAGATCAACTGGAGCGAGCTGAATAATGCATCACTTGTTATCTATGAAAAATGTGCTGAGTGTTCCTCAGCTGGATTTAAAGGTGTGAGAAGCGGTATAAGGAAGGGCTTAGCTTTATGCTTGAGTCAACCACCAACTGCAAAAGAAAATCTCTATTTTGACACATGAGCTCAGTTTTAGTTCAGAGAGGTTTTGTATCCTTATAATAAGGAAAAATAGCATTCATGTAGGAACATTTTGGAACTCCCAGACCAAAACCGTACTTGATTATTTAAGCTCTTTTATAGCATTCATGTAACCACAACTCCTTGTTGTCGTTTGTGGTGACACCAATCACAGAGGAGACCCCTCAGCACTCAAAAAGATTAACAAATGGAGGAACACGAGGTTTTAATTTTATGGTAAATGCAATAGATTGAAAGACTAAACAAGTTTAAGCCTGAAATGTTGTGTTGTCCCACTCTTAATTGGGTTGCTTGTACGTTCGATCAACGCAAAAATAAAACGATGGCCTTTTATTTTCTTATCTAAAATCTCTATCCTTCCCAAATTCCTCAAGCCACCATGTCACCTGTATTATGGTTTCCTCCAGGCTGGATATCTTATCTCTGAAAGGATCTGGTCCCATTGTTATTGTCCCACAAAGTGTAAATGGGCTGGTTCTCCTATTTTTTTGCAGAGTGATAGAGTTCCATACCTGAGGGCACTGCTCTGTGGGAGGTGCTTGGGAACAAAGTCCCCAGTTATTGTTCTTCCTGAGTTTGTGATCACTGCCTTGAATAAGGGAAGATGAGAAGCAGGTGGGGGTAATATTTAAGTTTAAGTGGGGGGCTGGGTTGCAGGAATCAAATAGGAGTGAATGTGAAGAAGATGCGGGGAGAGAAACCATGATCATCCCACAACAGCAGTAAAAAAAAGAAGATCCAGAGAGGGGACATCATTCCCATGATTCTGTTTAAAACCTCAATGTGCAGTGATGTAGTTTGTCCCCCTTTTCTGGAGAAGGCTAAGCCCCTACTGCTCCTGCTGCAGCTGCAGCGTTGGATCTCTGTTTTTCAGAAGACAAAACAAAGCAGTGTCCTGGTTCCTCCTCATAGCATTCCAGCAGTCCATCCATCTCTGACTCAGACATGGCCTGCAGCCATAAAAATTCACAGTGGACAAAAAAAACAAAAAACTATGATCTTCTTACTGTAGCTGCCTGTGAATCAAAGGAGGAGCAGTCATTACCAAAAGAAAAACGCATAAAAGATAGGAAATCTGAGACCCAGGGTTTACAGGGGTTTCAGGACAACACTGTGAAGGTGTTTGTCTTGGAATATCGGCCTTTATCATTCCTGTGAGGGTGTGGTTAACAAAGCCACGAAGCCGTCATACAGTCACAGTTGAATGAATATCTATGTGTCATTGCAGAGATGTTCACAAGCTATTTTTCTCCAAGTAAAGTCTGAGACTTGAGGGGCAAGTCTCATGTTTTGGAATATAAACTTTAGATACTTTTAATGACTGAAATTAAAGGTTCACAAATCAAAATTGCTTCAGGTTATTAATTCAAATTTAACACAAGCACATGAGGCGTTGTTTTTAAAAATATTTAATTAAACATGTAAAACTGCTATTAACTGCATGCAGTTTGTTTTAAAAACGAATAATGTGTCATTTTACACTAGCTTGAATACTGTTCTGTTCAGTGGGGCAGTAGTTACCATGTTTGCAAAAAAAAAAAAGTTTTATTTTGAACTTTATTGAGCAGGAATTTCTCTGCATACTCAGGTTTTACTGAACATCATATCTGTCTAAAATCATGCAGTCATCATAATTTCACCTTAGAGTGATGAGGTGGTCAAGGCTGTTTGGCTTTGTGATAGAGAATCCCTCAAGTATCTACGTTTTCCTTTAATGTGCCGAAACATAAAAATAACAGCAGAGTTCTAAATCAAAACAATGTATTTAAAAGTTGATGTAGTTTTACGTCCTGACCAGTATTTATTTTATTTATTTATTTTTTTGTCTTGGGTAGTAATCTTATTCTTTTAAGATCAGGCATTTGCCAACACACACTCAGATCGAATCCATTGCTAAATATTAACAGTCATATTGTACTTTGAAACTTACCTTGCAAATTAAAAACCTGGCAAGGTCATGAAAACCTTGTTTTAACTACATTTTTCTAGACATCGAGAGATACACCAACCCAAATATGTTGTGGTTTTGCACACTTGAAGTTAGATTTAAATAACCTGTTAGAAATTATGTACCTATTCTAAAGCTCAAGTTTCTTTTTACTGTAGCGATAGGTGTTGTTTTTAGCAGGAGACTTGCATTATATTTCATAAATATTCAGGTTAGATAAAGTCCCAACTGCATGCACTGTCAGTGGTACATACTGTATTTTGTTACAGTATAGAGGACACTGCATGTAATTTTAAATGTATGAAGCGCTCATTGTGATGCTCCCCCGTTGTTAGCACGGTCTCAGCCATGCATGCCTTGTCTGCAGTGTCTGCTCATGTTGAGAAGTTCAGCCCTGCTCTCTCTGTGTTCTCATCATCCCTGGCTGTCCCCTGCCATTAACCCTGGCAGCTATTTATCTGTCATTATTGACCTCAAAACAGAGTAAGCATTTACTGTCACTGCGCAGAACACACACACTCTAACGCACACGAGCGTGTGTATGCAGAAACCCAAAGAGGCCCTACACTTACTTGGCTTTTTACTGCAAAATGGTTTGGCATTACTGACTGTAAAGGATTTGGGCTCAATATAAATTTGAATGATTCAATTTGAATAGAAATTCCAATAAGATTTGAATTATATTGGCCTATTCATCTTGCCTCTTCGCAATGATGAGGAGGTACAGGTTTTTGCACGTCAGCTCTTAACGCCAGCTGAGCATTGCTTAAACCCTTCAGCCACAGTGGAGCATTATGGCAGACAACTCATCAGTTTGTGACGACTATGGTTATTTATAACAAATAACTTCTTTTGGTTATTTGCAGTAGAATATTGTACCATGTCACAAAACTGAAATCACCTCAGACTGGTATTTTAAACATGGCAGTAATCCAGCAGCTTTCACTGTCACCAGAACTCAAACCGACCTGGAAACCTTTCGGATGTGGTGGAACAGGAGCATGCAGCTAAAATCTGGTGCAAGCGTCACGTTCTTTTGTTATTATGGGGCCAAAATCTCTGAAGAATATTTTCAACTCCCTGTCGAATCTCAGAAGGCAACCCTGGTGGGGTGTGCCTAATAAAGCGGACAGTTAGTGTAGATGAGTCAGAAACCTTTGTGAATGAATGCCAGACCACCAGAAGACAATAAAAACTTCAGTAGAAACAGAGATTCACTTGCTCATTTTGTTTGAAGGATTAAAGAAATGTTCACTTGCTTCGATTATACAACCATGCGCATTAGTGCTCGTGTGTATTTTATGGTCAGTATAAATGGTTGGTTTGCAGAGGAAGGCAAAAGGGAGTAAAGACATCTCTGTTTAGCACATTCCATTCCATTAGTTTTGCATTATGCTTCCCCCCGGCCCTATGGCTCATCTTTCTTCTCTCAATCTTTTGTGGAATCCCCGGTCATCCCCCTGAGTGTCGACTGACGAAACAGACAGATAATTAAATCCTCCCAGCCTTGATGCAGCTACTTAGGAGAGATCAAGGTACAACCTTTGGGGAGGCTTTTCAGGGCCTGCTACCGTCATATTATCTTACCAGGGTGTCATTACCACCACATCTAGTCTGTCATTAGACAAAATGTTCTCCTTTGGGATGGAAGGAAACATTTAATCTGTTTGATAAGAAAAGCAGATTAACGCAAAGATGAATGTGGCTGCTTCCAGTGGAAAATAGATGTTTTGAGGTCTTGAAGTAAATCAAATTTAGTAAAGGTTTTAACACTAAGAAACTTCTATGATTAGAGTGCAAACAAAAATAATCATTGTTTCTGTTGGGTTCCTGGATTTTCGGAAGACAGAGACTGACTTGAATTTGTTTTCACTTTCACCAAAAAATATACACAAGGCAAATAAACCATGGATTATCTCCATTTTCGCTTGTTGGAAGCTGTTTTAACTTTGTTTACCTTTGTGCTGTGGGCGTTTATTCAACCCAGGGAGCAGATGCAAGTTTTAGCTTGTGGTCAGGCTACAGTACAATGACAAAGGGAACTACAGCTGAGAAAATAGGCATTGAATAAGTCAATGCTGTTCTACTGCAATTGGATGCCTTTAACCACCCCATGACCTTTTACATATCCATAGCCCATTAAGAAACCGAAGGTCAAATAACTAAATATTCAGTGTCATTCTCAAATCCAAATCAAAAAGCAGAGGGGATCATGCATTTGCAGTAGCTGGCCCTATTATGTGGGGCCAGCAATAGCCAATAGACTGCTTTTCTTATCAATAGCCAATAGACAGTCTAAAATCAAACGACTGGAAGTATATCAAAGATCAGGATCTGCACAAAGTTAAACATTTAGATAAATGGATAACAAGTTATAAATTTGATGGTCTAAATTAATGTTTTGGTTATTCTATGTTACATGACTTTGTGTTTTTATGTTTGTATGATGTAAAGCACTTTGAAATGCCTTGCTGCTGAAATGTGCTATACAACTAAAATTTGATTGATTGATTGATTGACAGTCTACCTCGCTGCATTAGATCTGCTCAGAACCTCGATCATGTAAGAAACTTTTGGGAACCCATATTTCTCCTTTTTCTAGAGAAACTGTCCTAAAGTCTTAAAGGTTCTGGTGGCCTCATCTGTTCATGTTGGTCTTCGGTTCTTTTCATAGAATTTCAATTTGATTCAAGTCAAGTAACTGACTTTGGAACAGGTTTATTTTTTTCTCTGAAAACCACTAAACATACTAGAAAATCATTAAAAGTTTCTTTGGCTACATGTTGCCATTCTGTCTTCCATACTGGTTCCATCTACAGGTTCTTTCAATTGTTCTAGAAAAACAGTCCCAAACCATGATACTTCCACTTCCAAACACTACTGATGGTATGCTTTTAGGGCATGACTCCTCTTCCAAACATGGTATGCACAACATCCAGAAGTTCTGTTTGGATCTATATGCTATAGTATTTTCTCGGCTTTATACTGCTTTTTTCTTCAGCAGTGGGGTCTTGTGCAATAAACGTGTAAAAAGAGGCCATTGCAGTTACATTTCCGAAACATCATGGAAAAACTGTACCTGCTGAGATGCTGAGATTATGTTCTTTCTGGTTCTCCGTAGAAGTCCTTATGATGCTAAATGAAAAATTCAGATGCTTAACTTTACATCTGCAGTAAATGTCATCAGTGTGTTTTGGAAAAAGGCCTTGAGAGCCATTTGCTTTTGCCCATCATTAAATGCTTTTTGTGAAATAATTTCATCATGAGAACCCTTAATAGACCATCAGTAAGATCTAAACTAGCTGATGTTCATTTGAACAATATGGGACAGAACGTCATTCGAAATACAGACAGCTGTTGTCGATGGCTTTCTGCACCTCATCTTGTTTATGAGTTTATTACTTTATAACTTTGCCATTCCCTTTTGTTTCACTTAATTCATCTACTTTTTTTTCATTTTCTACTCATTGTATCAGTCGATTTGGGTTGTTATAAATATCTGGTGAGGATTTAATGTTAGTACAATGAAGAGGTCTTCATTACTGGGATTACTTTCACTTGAACAAATTGTATGGCACTCTAAGAGCGCCTTTTGAACTTTAATAAAACTAACACTTTATTTAGCACAGCACTTTAAGCATAGCACATCAGTAACCATTTGCACACAAGACGTTTTAATCATTTATTGAATATGTATTGAGTATTTTCATAATTAACATGTAGCCTTTTGTTCTGGGTTCTGCACAGCTGCTCCTCATTGAGAAGTGAGAAGGTTGCCTGTGTGAAGGGAGGATAGTTGTTACTCAGAGTAAAGAGCTACTGGTTAGTAAAATGTTTGTGTAGAATCTGTAAAGTGTGGAGGTGCTAAGATGGGGTGACTCGCCTGTCTTTTCTATGTCCTGTCCAGCACAGGACATTTGTTTGGACAAATACGTCCCGAGGGGTCCAGACACCATTTGTAGGTTCTGGGAGAGGTCAGAGAAAAGAGTGGTGGGGAGGTTTGTTTGTGGTGTTTTATGTGTGGCGTTTACAATTTCTTTATAGTGTAAGGAAATTGTAAATTGGTGAAGTTCCCTGTGAATTGAAGGTGGTTTGGTCCTTCACAGCTTAGTCTATTTAAGGCTGCAATTCTACCTGTTCTTGATGACTAAACTGTCCACCTTTCCACCTTGCTCTGCCCCAGCCTTCATCTCTGCTGTAAATCTGCAAAAGACCTTTAATGTCTTAATTTTAAATGCATGTACTAAAAAACGTTAAAACGTTTTCTCATTGAAAATGAAAATATTTCTAAACCACATTTTGCAAACTTCAAGGAGGAAATGGTTCCTTTGTTGGAATTGTATTGCTCAGACTTTCTTTCCCTTCACGGTAACTGAACTTTCATAACCCTTTCAGACTTTAGACTCGCATATGTCAAAAGAGACAGAGATGTACATTCCTTAAGTGCTCAAAATGCAAACGCAGAAGCCACTCATTTATAGCAATGAAACAAGTTTTAGCTTTGCCCTGCAGGAGTCTGCTGTTAAAGCCCAGCATCACGCCAGGAGTTCAAATAGATTTTTATCTTTCTCTGTTTAACTTGGACACATGTATTAACATTCATAGGAAGCTTTACATTTTCATAAAGTGATTAAAGAAAGATTTAAGGGAGATAAAGCTTGATGCAATTTTCCAGTTATTATTAGGGCTAAATCTTCAGGGCTCTGCAGCACACTCTGGTGGTTATTTTTGCTCAGTTTTGCTATATTTATTTTTGCAGTTTGTACAGAATATGTTTGTGCTGTGTTGCATTCACACTTACATTTATTGACATAGACTGCCTCGACTGGAAACCCTGAATGTCATTATTAATGTATTGAAGCAGTTTGGGAAACTGTGTGCCAACATGGAGCTGCCGCCACAGAGATATGTTGTTCA